>VYXF01008168.1:0-108474 GCA_013397295.1 Polioptila caerulea | reverse complement strand
GCGCTGGGCGCTGTGGCTGTGGGTGCTGTGGCTGTGGGTGCCCGCGCGGTGCGGCGGTGCCATGGACGAGTGCACGGAGGAGCGGAGCGGGCGGGCGCAGCGCTGCATGCCCGAGTTCGTGAACGCGGCGTTCAACGCTACGGTGCTGGCCACGCACACGTGCGGGGCGCCGGCCGAGGAGTACTGCGTGCAGACCGGGGTCACCGGCGTCACCCAGTCCTGCCACCTCTGCGACGCCGCCCAGCCGCACCTGAGCCATGGCGCCGCCTTCCTCACCGACTACAACAGTCCGGCCGACGCGACCTGGTGGCAGAGCCGCACCATGCTGGCCGGCGTGCAGCACCCCACCGCCGTCAACCTCACCCTGCACCTGGGTAAGGACGGGCCGCGGGGAGGGGGCGAGGGCGCCGGGCAGGAACGAGCCTGGGCACCAGCGCGGGCTGGGGATGACCTGGAGAGCAGCTCTGCGCGGAAGAGCGGGCAGTGCTGGTGGACACCGAGCTGTCCGGGAGCCAGGAGCGTGTCCTGTGCGCAGTGGTGTGCTCGGGGGCGTTAGGACCAACACAGGCAGCTCTGCTAGGGCTGATCGTGCCCCTGTCCTCAGGCCTTGTGAGGCATATCTGGAGTGCTGTGTCCAGGTCGGGGCTCCTGAAGCAGGTGCAGCAGAGGCTGTGGAGATGATGGAGGGACTCGAGCATCTCTCTCACAAGGTGGGAGTGTTCAGCTTAGAGAGGAGATGGCTGAGAGGAGCCCTGTCTGTCCCTGTCTGCAGGGAGGGCTCAGAGGCTGGACATAGCCCACTGCTCCCTGGGACCCAGCAATGGGACAAGAGACCATGGGCAGAAATGGATGCCAAAGAAGTTCCAGAACTTGAAGAATTTCTTTCCTGTGCAGTGATCAAGCACTGGAACAGAGACCAGAGAGGGTGTGGAGTCTCCCTCACTGGGGGAATTCCAGACCTATCTGGACACAATCCTGTGCCACGTGCTCTGGGATGACCCTGCTTGATCAGGGAGGTGGGACCCAATGTCCCGCTGTGGTGCCTTCCAACCTGGCCCATTCTGTGATTCTGGGCTGACAGGCCACCTGCACACCAGGCATTGCCAGGGTGAGTGCTGATAACCAGGCCCCAGCTGGTCTGGTGTTCATGAGGTGTCATTGAATCCCTGCTCTGCAGGTTCCCAGCCGTGTTCACCAGGTCTAAATCAATGCTGTCTGCACCCCACGGTTGTGTTGGGATGTCCTCAGCCAGGGGTCTGGCCCTGTGCTGGTTTTTCACTGCTCAGCTGACAGTTTACTCACATCTGCTCAACAGTGCTTGGTAAACTTGATTTGCTGTGGTGCCTTCCAAATATCAGCATCCTCCAGTGAATATTGCAGGGGTTGCTCCATTGCAGTCTGCATTGGAGGTGCTGTTGGTTTGTGAGAGGAGGGGCCTTGCTGCCAGAGGCAGCTGGAAGTGGAGCAGGTTGCAGTGATCATGTCCCACCCCATGCACCTAGGATCATAGAAAAATACTAGAAAGAAATTCTTCCCTGTGAAGGTGGCGAGGCACCTGGCACAGGTTTGCCCAGAGAAGCTGTGGATGCCCCATCCCTGAAGTGTCCAAGGCCAGGTTGGACAGGTCTTGGAGCAACATTGTCTAGTGCAAGGTGTCCCTGCCCATGGCAGGGGGTGGAATGAGATGAGCCTAAAGTCTCTCCCAACTCAAGCCATTCTATGATTCTGTGAAAAGACTTAAGATCAAGTCCAGCCGGTAACCCAACACAGCCAAGCTCAGGATCGGATCATGGAGTTTTCCGGACAGCAAGCTTCGCATGCAGGTGGGAGATGTTGGTTTGAAAAGCGGCAGGCACTGTGGGAAATCACGTATTCAGGGGCACATCTGCTGTGTATCCTCTTACCCCCCGGGGCAGCATTGTCCTTTAATTGCTGGGTGGGTTAGGCGTGTCAACAGCCAGCATTACTGCTGAACTGTAACAGCCAGTCAAAAAAAGGTGAATTTTCCGTTTGGCTGTCAATACCAGAGGTTCTTTTGGGATAAAGTATTTTAGCCTTTACTGTGGTTTGAGAACAAGCTTTTCTTTTCTGTTCATTGAGTTATTCAAGCTGTCACGACATGGAGGAAGAGTAATCATTTAGAACTGGAAGACAAGCCAGTCGAGAGAAAGTTGAAACCACAACTTATATCCTCATGTCATTAAATCAAGTAAATATTAAAAAAAGCCCCACTGCAGCCATTCACAGCTTCTAATAAAGAGCAGCTGTTGAGCATTAAGTTTAGTATCAATAACAGTGTAATTCAGGGGGGAAAAGGTGCCAGGGCTTGGCGAGCTGGATCTTGTGAGAGCTCGTCCTGCATTGGTGAGATGGAGTTGATGGCACCGAGTCCTGGACCAGGGGTCACCTGGTGAGCACATCCGTGTGCCCCTGAAGCCTGCCCTGAAGTGTTTCCTTGTGTTTGAAGCTTCAATACAAAATATACCACATAAGTGTATCCAGTTGTCCCTCTTTATTCTCTTAGTGCATTAGGAATTTTTTTTTCAAGACTCCTGGAAAGCAAAGACTTGATTTCCACTTCTTTTTTTTAATGGCAATCATTGTAATTCTCATTATCAAGGCAAAACTTAGAGACCCATCTGTGTTACTGCTGTCCTTGTTGTTGCACATCCATATGTGTATGTGTGTTCTTTGAAAAACAGTTCTGGGAGCAGTGTGCTGTGTCCTGGGCTTTGAAGAAATGCACACATTTCTTTGCTGAAAACAACTGCAGCATTGCAACACTTCCACTTGTGTTCCAGGTCGTTTGTAGGCTCTTGGAGCTTTGGGAATTTGCTTTGCCATGTTTTTTTCAGTAGAGTACAACTTCAAAGCAGAAGCTGCCTGACTGACTTGGATATATTTGAGGGGTTTTTTTTAATTTTTCCTAATTAGGTTTTTGGGTGGGGTATTTTTAGTATAAGGCCTTTTAGGAATCAGAAGCTTCTTGTGGGCATAGTGGTGGTGAAGTTGGTTTTAAGGTGACAAAAGCAAAGCATTTAGCTCTCTGCACACATGCTGTGCAGCTCCCTGCAACTCTGCATTGCTGAGTTTGTGGCAGGTTGAAGAGCTGTTGAGTACTGACATTGCCTTTTTAGCCTGAAATGCCCCAAACTGCTCTGCAGCATTGCTCTTCCCTACTTTTATGAGGTCTTAAAAACCATCTTTCTTTGAGTGAGCTGCTGGGTGCTGCTTTTGGGTTCTGTGTACCTGCAGGCACTATGGTCTATGGGATGCTTAATTGTTGACATCACTAAGGAGGCAAAGAGCTTGACAAGTATTTATGTACTTGATAGGACATAAAGGCATTCTGGGGCCCTTCATGCAGTTAGTTCTGCCTGGTCTTTGAGGATTAAGCTCTGTGCTCAGACCCCTGTTCTCATTGCAGTTGCCTTCATTTCTGAAAGCATTGGTGTCCTGAGTGGTTAATGCTGTTTTGCACCTTGTCAGGACCAGCTGCATTGGCTCTGGGTTTCACGTCCATGCTGCCCTGTGCTGAGTTTTTTGGCATTTGGAGATGTCTTGATTAACATCCAGCAACGTTCAGTCCGTGTAGAATAGCATTAACGTTTCAGAGGGGCCTGCAAAAGGTCAATAAGAACTGCAGGTCTGTTGCCAACATGTGAATGTGGATTTCTTTGAATCTCCTTCCAATTTGCGATTCAAAACAAGTTTAAAAACCTTTGTTTTGGGTCTAGGTGCCAGCACAAAGCCTGATACATAAAAATACAGCACAGATCATTACTACTGAGTTAAAGGCTCAGGTCCCAGGAGTGTTTGGAGATGACATCTGTGTCCAGAAGTTAGGGTGCTCCCTGGGGAGAGGGGAATTGGAGTAATTACCACTCCCTGCAACAGGAACATCTGGAGTTAGAAAGGCTGTTTCTCTTTGTATGAGAGGGTATTAAGACCCTCTAAGTAAGGGTAAGTAAGAGGCCTGGAGACATGAATTTGCAGCTGTAAATCAGGAGAAGGGGAAGCTGAACCTGTTCCCAAGGTGGTGTCTGGATAATTAGGTTCGTGAGTGAGAGGAGGGGAGAGCATTACTGTATCCTTTCTTCAACATTTCTTAAAAGTATCCCTTGGCTCCCCCATTTTCCATTTCCTCAGAATTTATTATTTATTTAGACTTGACCCAGCCAGTCTTTTACTGCTCTTCCACTATATTTTCATATATTACCAAAAAAAGAAACTTTGAGGCAGTGGTGCCAGCTTTCAAATGGAAGATGGAAACCAAGGCCTTACAGTGTGTTGTCTGCTTNTTTTTAAGCCAGGGTGTCACGTTATTTTTACTGTCTGTGCTGTTTGCTTGTCCTGGGAGCATTGGGATAGTTCTGGCATCTCCCCAGTGCTTTGTGTGCTCAGCATTGCTGTTTAGACCCCTGACACACAGGAACAAAGCCTTGTGTTGAAGATGCTCACTTGAACACTGGAAGAAGGGGAGAAGAGACAGCATGGAGGTACATGGAGTGTTTTTGATGCTGGGTGCTCTTGCTGGGCCAAAGGTTTGCATTTTTTCCAATGTCATATAATTTTTCAGAGCAGATTCTTGCTTTTTCCTTCTGCAGCTCTAATTTCTGTGTGCCTTCTGTTGTTCCTACACTTCTTAAAATCCACTTCTACACGTGCCTCTGTGTGCCTTTCCCAACCAGCTCTGCTAGAGCCACCTCTCATTTTTCCCCACCACTTTTACTTTCTGGCCAGATCTGCTTGATTTCAGCTGTCGTGATCTCAGTGTTTTGTTTCTTGGACAAAGAGGCAGCCTCCTCAGCACGCTGGTGGCTGTTCCATGGTGGAGTGGGTGACTCCATCTCCACTGAGAGCAGCCATGGATTTATGAGCAGCCTGTAAGCTCAGAGCAGTCCAGTCTGCCATTCCTGGGGCATGTGACTGTCCACTGCATCTCAGCAGAGATGATGTCCAGATGTGCTTGGCCAATGATGCTGGTGGCCTCAGCTATGAATTCAGGACTATGTGGAGGGCAGAAGAGATCAATTCCTGCCTCTTCTGTCATTGCCTCAGAAGAGGAGGCAGTGTTTGGTGCTGGAAGCAGCCCTCAAAAAGAAAGTTAAAATTACTGGTTGCCTTAGGTAAAAAAATGTCAGCTCCTGAAATCCTTACTGTAGACCAGCCTGGAAACTCACATCACCAAGCTGGATGGTGTCTTGTACGTATAAAATAAAGCAAAACGTGTGAAGGCTGTTGGTTGCTAAAGGAATGAACTGCCCGCCTCCTTCACCTCCCCCTTTTCTGCTTGCTCAGTGCTTTATTTGGCTCTGAGGGGATGCTTGGTTATATATACTTTGCCGGCAAAGCGTGGTTTGGGGCATGACTGCCATTTGAAGGCATTTACAAGGAAACCCAGGCCAGCTGCCAGTTCTTGTGCTCAGCCCCGGCTCGATGTGCCCTTTGTTTTTAGCAGAGAAGCAATTTTGTTTTGAGTTAGTGCAGAAAACCAGTGGCTTTTTTTTCAGACGGCAGAGCTATAAAATGTGACTTAAATCAGGTAGGGAGCTCATATCACTGGGATGCAGTTGCTCTGTTTCATTCCGTGCAGTGATGCCCTCGCTTTGCCAGTTATCCCATTAAAACTTTATGAGGCTGTGGTTTGCTGCTTTCCTTAGGGAACCACCGTGGTAAAACCAAGCAGGGTGTATGCACGTGAGGCTTTGCCGAGTGTAGCTAGGCAATTAAAATTGTAGCTGCAATTTAAAAACTCGGCGGTAATTAAGGCACTGGGAGGGCATTTCCAGCTCCAAGGCCGGTTTGCAGGGTGTGTCGGGAGCCTCGGCTTTGCCGTGGTATTTGTGGAGCCCTCGGGGAGACTCTATTTTAGTTGGTCTTGAAAGGGCTTGATTTACATTTTGCAGGTTTCAACACGAGTACTTGAAGGGATCAGGGCTTTTAATGGCCAGCAGTTATTCAGTGCAGTTATATAAAGCTATCACTTCTGTGTACACTTCAAATTCCCAAGTTTTTCTCCTGCTCTGTCTCGGGATGCTGATGCCGCTGCATGACGCCTTTGGGATTACTATACATGGCAGAGCACTTATTTTGGGGGTGGAGAGAGCTGGAACTGTGTGGTATTTTGCTGCAAAACCAGCTGCTATTTGTGGTGCTTGCCCTGAGTTGGTAGAAGAAGTAGCCGCAGGTTTTCACACACTCAGACAGTTCCTTTTGTAGGTTTAAACCTTTGAAACTGTTTGCTGCTCGGAATTGTGAGCGTGCTGAAAAGCTTCTGGTTTATTAGGTACCGTTTCTCTTGTAGCCTGAGGCTTTGGGAGGCTCTTAGGGCCTCTCTGAGTCTGCAAGTGAAAAGCCCAGGCTGCCGCTTCCCACGGAAATGAAAATCGGGATTGCTCTGCAAACAACACTTAGAGAAAACAATTTCCAGTGTAGAGGGATGGGATGGGAAACTTGGATCTTGGGTTTGCCATAAAAAGAAGGGCTGTGAGCATTATGCTGACCACCTTTGTCCTGCTAAGACCTCCTGCTTGTGTCCCGGGGCCCTAATTCAATGCCCCCCGCCTCTGGTGAGGCCATGCTGAGCTATTTTACTGTCTGGCTCCATGTTCTCCCCGTGAGTTAAATGGAGTATGGGGTCTGGCATCTTAAACATCACATCTCCAGTCACCATCTCTGGTCTGTAATAACCTTTGGAAGCTCAGCCTGGGCTGCTGCCCCCCATGGAAGCTCCAGCATGCAAAGAACCATCCTAGCCTGCTATTGCACATCTCTTAACCATGAGATCTTGCTTGTTGGTGGCTCCCACAGTGTGTTGTGATCAGAAAATAGCTTGAGTTTCATAGTTCTCCAGCAAGTTGCACAAATCTTGCTGGGTCTGTTGTCCCTCCACACAGAAAGGAATATGGTTTTCTCCCCCCAGATAGGGCATAGCCCTGTGTGTCTCAAATCAAGCTTTACAGCCTTTAAGTCAGGGATGAATGTGGCTGCTTGTGTTCAGGACATCACTAGCTGTGCTTGAAACTCTTTGTAATATTAGGATAATCTCTTAGCCACTTCCAAAGGGTGTACTGGGAATTGCTCTTGTTGTCCACAGCATTCCATGAGTAACGCTGGGTTTTTAGCAATGTGCTGGTGATGTTGGTTGTCACATCAGCATTGATGAGAGCTTCATGACAGCTGCTAACAAACCATCTGTGCCATGAGATCAGGGAGCTGCTGCTAGTAGACATGTGCAGTTGTCAGACAGGACCAGCAATACTGAGAGGAGAAGCTGCCTCTTGTAGCTTGTGATACCAAAGGTGCAAGCTGCTGGTAGCCTTGGTGAGCTTTTAGGTATTTTGAGGTAAAACAGAATAATTTCTAGGAATTATTCTCATGTAGAAGCTTGGAAAATGGTGAAAACTCATCAGCTGTAAAAGGATCTGAAATAATTAGGTAATTTTATTTCAATTTAAAGAAAGCCTCAGCCTTTTTTCTGCCAGCCCAACCCTATTTGAGACATCTTTCACCAAAAAAAAACCCAAATCCCCACCAACTCCCTCGTATATTATTCAGTGGTCTTCAGCATTCTGTTTGAAATTGGGTGGCAAAGCTCTTTTTGTTTCCATGCTTCTACTTGTTTTAGATATTCCAGTGTGATAGTCATCAAAGAGCTATTTCCAGTGGTAATCATGCCTGCAGTTCTGACACAACACAGCTGTGTTCAGCAATGGAGAATTTCAAAATTTCCTCTTCTAGAAGTATTATCCAAAAACTATTTTTGGACTATTTTTTTTTTTCTCCTTTGGTAGGTAAGCTAGTACCATCTTGTACATGGGAGGTACATTTCCAGGGAGCTTGAGGCTTTATTTGTGAAGTTGTTTAGGGGTTTGGTGTTTTTGTGGGGGAAGGGGAAGACTTTTAAGGTGTTTGTAGAGATGATACATTGAGAATTTGCAAAGACCCAGGGTTAGTGGCTTCTTGGCTCAGTTTTCTGCAATGTTCTTATTTCTGCTACAGACTTTGGTGTGCTTGGGGAACTGTTTATCTGACTGGGCTTTGTGTTTTACAGGAGAACAAGGTAAATGGCTGTTTCATCCTCGGGGGCTTGAGATGCTCCTGTGGGAAGGCCAAGGGGCAGAACTGTTAAATGGCTTCAGGAGTGGCACCTGAAGTGGAAAGCAGGCAGACCTGACCCTTCCATTGTTCTTAAAAAAACACCCTGAACCCCCTCAAACCTACCAGATACTGAAACCTGCTTGATAACAGAGATTGTTCAGCACATGTGTGTCCAAGTGGGCAGTGACTGGCTGAACGTGGTAGCCCTTGGCTCCCCAGTGAGTTGCCTGAAATGCTCATTCCTTTGGGTGCTCCATGGCTGAGGGAGCTCTGTGGAGTTTGGGCTTGGCACCAGCCCAGTTCTAAGCCCTCCACTTTCTTCCTACAGGTTTTTTTCTAAATCTGCTTTATGGCTCTGCCTACTTGGCATCAGAAAAGACCTTTTTCTTTTTCAGTGAGCAGCTACTTGTGCAGCATGTTGCACTTGGGCCTGTTTGGTTTATTTTGGTAGGGGGAAAATACTGGGGTTGCTCAACAGGTTGCTTTTTAACGTTTAAAAATATATTCTTTCCTTTCCCTGTATACTTTGTTTCAGGAAGATGAATCTTTCTTATCTTTGAATTAGAAGATAATGTGTCTAGGAGTATTTTTAAGGAAATGGTTGCATTGAACCTCTTCAAGAGGGGTAAAGTTTTCTTAGTGCTTTCTTACACTCCACAACCTTGTTGAATAAGTAGTGTGCTTTGAAAGGCTCAGTTTATGTTGGATGTATCTCTTATTGAGATTAGTGGAATGAAAAAACAGTCCCTTCTGGAAAAAGTACCATCAAATGCTTCTTGATGTCAGTTTGAAGTGGGACTGTTTGACTGAGAGAAAAGAAAATGTTCTTGTCCTGGGATCTGTGTGGTCAGCTCTGATTATGATGATCATTTATAGTCCTTTCATCTGCAGTCCTTGGCATGCTCCCATCTGGTGGGATATTGCAATGGGATTTTCTTCCCAGCAGCTGGTCCCTGGGGAGCAGCCCTGGTCAGGCTGCCCTGCCTGCTGCCCTTGTCTCTCAGCTTCTGAAAAAGCAGGGATTATTTGTGAGGGTCCAGCGTGTCTCCCTCTGTCACAGCTCCTGGCTGTGGCTGTCGAGGTGCTGGGCTTGGCCCTGTAGCCTCCTTTTGTTGTGTGACAGCAGCTGATGCTTCCCTTCCAGCTGCTGCTTCCTTTGCTTTGGCTGGCTGCCTTCCTGAGTCTCCTGGCTCCTGCTATCCTCACTGGAGTTACAAAGGACGTGGGATTTCTCAACACTGAATCTACTTGATGAACTTTTTAAGAAGCTGTTGCTAAAGTCTGTGGTTGCTCAAAGCTTGCAGATCTATTTACTTGTGTTTTGTGTCTCCTTTCTCCCTTCCTTCTCCTTTCTGAAGCTCCTTGCAATCTTCCTGGGTTTCCCCTTCTTCCCACTCCTGGTTTCTGGGTACTGAGATGTCCCTGGGCTGTGCACTTTGGGAAGGTAAACCCTTTCCTGGGATGAGGGTTTTTAGCTGGGATCTCCCACAGTTCTAGTCCTGGCAGCAGCCTTGGCCTGCCTGGGTAGCATTGCCACTGCCCTTGTACACTCACTGCTTTATACATTGTACAGACAAGGTGCTGGTGGTTTCATTTGGGTTAGACTGAGAAATAAACTGCAAGTTCAAAATCCATAAGTGTTCAATACTCTGTAGTTTCTCATCTTGTGTGTGTTAGGGACCAGGGAGAGATGGGAGCCCCTCATCAAAGGGCAGTTACAGGTTTTCCTCAATTGAAGCCGTTTTTTTTTGTCATAAAAAACAAATGTTTGTCTGTATTGATTCCCAGCAGGGTTGTGAAGAAGATATTAAAAGCTTGGACTAAAGAGATTTGGGGCTGCAGGGATGGGGCAGCTGCTGCAGAGCCAGCGCCACTGCCAGAGCGAAATGTGAACTCTAAATAAAGCAACAACTCAGTATCACTGTGCAATGCCTACTTAATGCAATCTAATTTTTGCCCTGCTTGCCCTCCCTGTCCCTGCCTTGCTCTCCTGGCGTTGCAGGTGAAGCTGGGAGGGTTGCTGGTCACTGGGATGCCTCTTCCATGCCCTCCATCCTTGCTCTGCAGCCATGAGTTTGCTGATGGAATTGGCGGCATTACACGAGTCACTGCCCTTCTGCTTTCTAAGCAGAGTGACTCTGCTCACATCCCTGTGTGCTGCCCCTTTCTCACACCCTCCTCCCTCCCAAGGGCTGGCCCACACTGAGCAGGGGGGCAGCTAAACCCTGTTTCCTTGTGGAACAAAGCACAGATTATGTTGGAAGTAATGACAGAGAGATGAGCTATTCCAAAAGCTTTGTAGCACTTCTAGGAAGGAAGGGCCTTTTTTTACTGTTAGCAACTGAGGATGTATTTTCTCTGCCACATATTTCCTTATTTTTCCTGTATGTTCCTTGTGAGATGTAGGAGCTGTGTCAGAAGCCCACAGCTGTTTTGGGAGATGCTGGGAAGGCTGTGAATCATGGACTTGGGGCACTCCTTTGCACCCCACGTTGGTTCTCTCAGTTCCCTGGCAGACTGCCACCAGTTTTTGAGTATGGAGCAGACAATTTAATGAAAAAAAAAAAAAACCAAGAGGCACTTTTAGAAGATCTTTAATTTGAAATCCAGTGATACATTTCGAACTCTCTAGGAAAATGCATTTGTCTGTGGCTCTGAAAGTACAAGGGTAGCCCTGGGAAAGAATATCACAAGATTCCCAAAGCCAGGTTTGTTGCCTTTCTGTACTTTGATTTTCTTTCAAGTTCAAGCAAAAATATGGCAGTAACATGTTTTTTTGATGAGAAGTCATGTTTTGCTCATAATTCATAGCCCCATGGTGTCAAAAATTGTTTGGAGCAGCAGCTCTGGGGCACCTGTGGCACTGGCAGCTCATGAGCACCACAGTCACCAGCAGAGACTGAGAACTTTGGATACAGCCCTTGTAAAACCTCCTGTGTCAGGGAAGGCACTGGGCTAATTTTCTGGTGCACTTGAAGCAGTTGGCTCTGGTTTTGTTGTAGTTACTCAGCAAATTAATGGTTAATTAATCAAGGATTTGGATATGCAGTTAGAGCAGTTCTGTGGTCTGACTCTGATCTCTGCCTGGACAGTGACACTAATTATGTGGAAAAGGTTAAAAATGTTCATAGGAATCTCAGTTCTTCCTGTTGTGAAACCTTGTACTGACTATGTCTCCTCGTTAATTTGTCTATGAATTTATCACCTTTTTCATATCAGCCATTCAGTCTGTTTTGTAACTCTTTTGTAAGGGCTGTGGTATGTTCTTTTGTGAACTGCATGTTGGAACATTAACATGCTGCTCTGGTGGGTGGGAGGGACCCTGTCTTCCAGCCTTTCTGTCCTGAAAATCCTGATTTCCTTTATTGCTATCACCCAGAAAAAGTCAAAGTTGACTTGAAAGCAGTGGGAAGGAATGAAGTGTTTTGAAAGGATGATCCCATCCATGGGAGAGGTGTTGAATGCTGGGGTACAGAGATTGGTTGTGGCAAGAGAGGTGGTTCAGCCAAAGGGATAGAATTTGGAGTTTTTAATCTGCTTCATTAGAGTTGTGTACCAGGAAGTTTGAACTGTGCCTGGCTAAATCGCATGAGGCTTTGAAATTCACAGCAGTGCTGGCAGCCTGCTGGCATTTGTCCTTCCTGCAGACAAACACAGAGCTGCTTGCACCAGGCATCCCCGGTGCTCAGCACCCCACTGCTTCCTCCAGCCCCCTGCAGAAAGCTGCTCTTGGCTTCGGGCAAACCACAAGAGACCAGTGGGAAGAAACCTCCAGGAAATGACTTGGTGTTGCCATTGGACCCATGGAGGACGTGAAAGCACGAAGGGTTTGATTCACATCTCTGCTCTGTGTGTGTGATTTATCTAACAGGGTGAAATGTTCTCTGTCACACCCCTCTGAGGAGTGACATGGTTGCTGGCTTGCTTAAAAAAATTTGCTGGTAAGAGTCTGAACTGTTGTTGTGGTTTGACTCTGGCCAAAAGCCAGGCACTCACAAAAATCATTCACTTCTTTTCCTCTGCTGTAGCTGAGCAGAGGAGGGGGAAAAAAGCCTAAAGGGCTAAGGATTAGGAGAAGAACACTTTAAGGGCAAAACCGGTTCAAACTTAAACAGTATAAAGAAAATTTATTATTAACAGAATGAAAAGTGGGTAATGAGAACTAAAATAAACCTTCAGAACCCCTTTTTCCCCCTTCCAGCCCCTCCTTCCTTCCCTCCAACAGTGCAGGGAAACAAAATATGGGGTCTTTATTCAGTTTGTCACTTCTAAAAATCTTTCTTCAGTTTGCATAGGGAGAGGAATCTCTTTTGCTATGCCATGGGGTCCTTCCCACGGGAGAGGAGTTTCCTGTGGACTTCCCCAACATGGTTCTAATTTTCACAAGTAGCAGTCCTGCCTGACCTGTGTAATGTGAGTCGCTCCCACGGGCAAAATAATCTTCCCAAATTACATGGCATGGGTCCTTTTAGTTCATGGGGTGTAGGCTATTGAGGATGAGCTGTTCTAGTTTGGAGGGCAGGGTCCTCTATCTCTGGAAGCAAGGTCCTTTCCCTCTCTGAAAGGATAGCCTCAAAAGCAACTAAGAAAAAAACAATCCATGGAGGCTTTCCACATGTCCTGCTTCCTGAGGGAAATACTGAAACCTCTTATTCTTGCATCTGCTTGCAGAGAAGAAAGAGCCTTTAGGCCAAGCCACCATGGTTTGTGGAGTGGAGCATCATGTGTGTTTTATCATGGAGGTAATGGTTAATTAATGAAGTTCTAGCAGCAGAGGTTTGCTTTGAAGTGTAAACAAGCATTAATAGTTAAAAGAGTGTGTAACTCCTAGATGGGTGTGTTTTCTTTGCATCCTTTAGAAAGGCATGTTTAAAGATTCCAAAGGAAAATCCTTATTGCAAAAGATTACTGGTCATTCTGAATCAGTAGTTAAAAAAGGATTAATAAATAATTGGTAAGGAATTCCTGAAACATGTTCATTTACTTTGCCTAAAGGACACACACCACTGTTTTTTGAAGTATGTTACCAAGGTAAAACGATCAAATCATCATTAAACTTCTTCCTTTCAGTATTTAATGGGAACTACATAAGAAAGGTGGGGACAGAACTTTTAAGAGGGCCTGTAGTGATAGGGCAAGAGGTGATGTTTTTAAACTAAAGCAGAGTTGATACAGACTGGATACAAGGAAGAAATGAATGAGGCTGGTGAAACAATGGAACAGATTACCCAGAGAGGTGGTGGATGGAAACATTCCAGGCCAGATTGGATGGGGCTCTGAGCCACCTGCTCGAGCTGCAAATGTCCCTGCTTGTTGCAGGGGTTGGACTGGGTGGCCTTTAAAGATCTCTTCCAACCCAAACCATCCTATAATTCTCCAGAATGAAGTATGAGCTGTAAGGATGAGCAGTGGGGGCTTGGGTTTTCTGTCAGGAGCTGCTCCAAGACTTGCCATGTAACTGTGCTGTATCGCCAGATCATTTTTGTCCTGCACATCTGCTGCTTCCCTTCTCTCTTACTCCACCAGCCGAGGCTTTCATGCTGACAGCCATGCTTTGTGTTCAGTTGCTGTGACAACAGAGTGCAAGGCAGAAGCATTTTGTGTGTGAATCTGTGAATCTGCAGAATAGCTGTCCTGGGGCTCAGTGGAGTGTTTGAAATCTGGGCAGCAGGGAATGAAGGTGTGAGTCCACAACCTCTCAAGGTGTACTGGTATCCCTCAGCCCTGCCCACTTATTGCAGCTGGGGGCAAGGAACCAGGCAGCCCTTGGCTGGTTGTATCAGTTTACTCGCTTAAGTGCCAGCAGTTAATTCAAGGGAAGATAACTTTTCGGTGGCCTTGGTGACACTGAGGTGTGCCTGGGGCCATGTAAGTGCTGGCTGGGGGGAAAGAGGCACCAGGATGCACGGCCCAGGGTTGGGGGACATACTTACACTAGTCCCAGACAATTTTGAAAATGTCCTGAACCTATTTTTAGAAGAACTTGTGTGATAAGAATTGAGGAAGAAATTCCTCCCTGTGATGGTGGTGAGACCTTGGCACAGGGTGCCCAGAGAAGCTGTGGCTACCCCTGGATCCCTGGAAGTGTCCAAGGCCAGGCTGGACCAGGCTTGGAGCAATCTGGGATAGTGGAAATTGTCCTTGCCCACAGCAGCGGTGGAACAAGCTTTAAGGTCCCTTCCAACTCAAACAATTTGCTGATGCTCAGGCAAACTCACAAGTGTGGACTTTGGATTGTGAGAAGCTACTGTGAGTTTTCAAAACTCAGACTTTTATAAAAGGAAGGAGACATGCAATTTGAAATTTCCACTTTTATGTCTTGCACATGGGAGCAGCTCATTAGGACAAGCTTTAAGTGAGAGAAGGTTGAGAGAGATCCGAGTACATTTCTGTGGGAGGACTTTCTTAGAAAAGATGCTCATGTCTGTGTTTAAGTTAAAAAACTGAATTCTTGTAGAGTTTTACTTCATGCAAAACCTCTTTATTTGGAGATTGAGCTGTCCTAGCTTGTTTTAGCTGACTTTGCATAAGGAGTAATAATGAGATATGTTTTTTAAAAATAATAACCCACTAAGTGGGCCAAGTGATATTTATGCATTTGCTGACTACCCTAGAAGCAGATTCAAGGGCAATAGATGGATCTAGACTAAAAAAAATTACCTGATAGATGGTCCACTTGTTTGTCTTTTAAAAGCTTTTCATCACAAAGAGCTATTAAAAAAATGTGAAGGTAAAAATTTCCCAAGAGATCCGCTGAAGATGGAGATGGTGCATTCCAGTGCAGTTAGAATTATAGGCTTACTCATTTTAGAACTAATAACACCATAATAACTTGCTTTTCAGTTTGTGAGTTTGATGTTCTCATGGTGCTGGATGGGATAAAACCTGTGAAGGAGTTTTGTGCCTCTGATATTCATTGCATATCTAAGAGTTAAACATAAGGAGAGAGGGAGGCTGAAGTGATTTGGGTTAATTACTAGAACAGCTCTTGCTGTTGCGTCAGCATTTCTTTCTTTTCATCTCTTGGGAAGCTTTTTAATGAAAGTTGGCACGTGTGCCTCCTAGGAGGAGGTTTTCTTGCAAGTCACCTGCCACCTGTACAGAGCTGCTCTTCAAACAGAGACAACCAATGAATGGTGATAAATCTTTGCAGTTTATAGTTATAAAAATGGTAATGCCTTCTGGTTTTGGGGACCAAAAAAAGTGTTCTTTGATCCTGCAAATGAACTGTATTTATTGGTCCTAGAGAGAGGATTGAGGGTTTTTTGTGCAACTTTCACCTACTTGCTTAATCTCCTGGGTGCCTGGAGGAATGGAAAACGAGTTTAGCATACCTGAGGGCGTTTTGTACTGAGGTCTCCCTTTAGTGCGTGTCCTGCCCACACAGAGCTAAAGATGAGCAAGAAAACCCCCAGAGCAACACATTTTTGCATGGGTATGCAGCAGTTCCTGCCCAGTCGACTCTTGCTGGGAAGATCCAGCCCACCTGCTGACCTGGAGCTGCCTCTGATGTGCTGGGAAGAGGTGCTGAGATCACCAGAGGGGTGTTCAGATTGTGGGGCGCTTGTGTAGAGCGTGCACCAAGGACATTTCTGGTTTAACCGTGGTTGGAAGCAGAGCATGTGGACAGATACTCTTCCCTCAGATCAGGGAAAGCTCCTTTGCAAGGCACAGCATTGTAGTGCAACTTCACCTTTCCCTCTCACTCCCATTTGGGGGAAAGGTGGTGAAGAGTCAGCTCCCTCTTCCCCACATAATGCCTGAAAGCTGTGCAGAGTGGGCTTGATTTCAAAAGCAGCATGAAGTCACTGGAATACGAAAGCTGCGGGGTCTTGCTGGGGCTTTTGGAGTGCTGAGCCCTTCAGAGATTGAAAAACCTCTGGATCTTTTTCTTTTTGATGCTGAATGCATCCTTCCCTCCCAAGGCAGTGAGGCTGTGACTGCTCTGGAGCAGGGTGTCTCCAGCTCCAGCACAAGCTGAATCCTGCCAGCAAGGCAAGCAAGGGCTTGTTACCTAAAGATAGCAGGCACACATGTGCACAGGCCAGGGGGGTTAAGGAGCTCTGCAGGAACTCTGATTTACAGTCATCTAGACATCTCAGGAAAATGAAAGGAACCAGATGCATCCAATAAATAATGAGCCATTTAAGGTCAGCTTTATCCTTTATAGCACCTATTCTCATACCAGAGGACATGGCATCACACAAGCATATAGGGCAGTGACCTTTGCATCAGATTCAAATCCACCATGTGCCCCCAGGTGACCAGGCATTGGTTTTTGGCATCTCTCCTGTCTTTGAGGCCACTGTATGTTTGTAATTCAGTAATCTCTGCAAATCATCTGGACTGCCCTTGGTTGTGGCTTGTGCTAATGTTATTTGTGCTGGCCCTGAAGAAAGTTCTGTTCAACTCTCTCATTTAGTTATACTTCCTTTAGATTTATTGCATAGTTGTCTCTTGCATGGATGGAAAATGTTAAAAATAGAGCACTCAAGGCAGGGCTATTGTGTTGGTGTTGACAGGTTCGCTGAAAGCTGAAGCATGTCTTGTATTTTAAGAAGCACCGGGTTTTGGAAGGAGTTGTGCTTGCTGATGTCCTCTTGACCCCATGCTGAGGAGCTGCTTTTCTGAGCTAAGAAGAGACTGTCTCTTGGATTAATTGGGGTTTTGTGTGCTAGTATTCACTAGGTTGTGTGATTATTTTAAGTAATTGACTGGGCTTGGGATTTCTGAAGAATTGGGGTTTTTTTCTTGTCGATTGCTGTGCAGGCATGTATAAGGGAACAAGGCACGAGTGATGATATGGAGGAAAAAATGACAGTGTAGTGATCTGTATCATACAGAAAATAAGTTTTTTGCAATTTCTCTTTCCCCAGTAGTTGTAAATGCTGTAGGAACCAAATTCTTTGTTTTCAAAGAATTTGAAAACCCCTAACTTTGCCGAGCTTGCCCCAAATCAAAGCCGTGCCTTTCAGATGAGAAGGTAAAGGCAAGCAGGAACTTTATTTGGTGGAATTCTTTAACTATGAAGCTATGTCCCTGTAAACCTGAACCACAAGTATCTCAGGCCATCATGGTTGCTGAGACAAGGCTCCAGATGTAAGTAGTGCATGGAATGATTGAGAACAATTTCCTGTTTCTCCCATCTCAAGCTACTTTCTTTACAACAGCTGTCAGCTGTTAATATCTGCATTTTGTCATTGTGGAAATCTTAAAAGTGACCAGGCAGCTTTTATTGCACTGTGTCTGATGATGGGAGCAGATACCCAGGCTTGTGTCAGTCCTGTGTGGGCACTGGCCAGGTATTGTCCTGTATCCGTCTGTCTGTCTCTTGTGCAGCTGTGAGGGTCACCTGTACATTGTGTGGAATTGCAGTTCTGTGGGTAACTGGGACATGGAACAAACATAAGGGAAAGGTAACAAGCTGTGGGGTTGGCCTTTTTTGTTCTTCTTTTTTGTTAGCCTTCCTAAAATGGTAGAGGAGTAAGGGGAGGTTTTTAGAAGTTCAGGTTTTGGCAACATAGTGATTGCTCCCTTCTGCCTTCCATTGCACTGCACAGTTGGGTTTTTTTGCCTCCTCATGTGATGAGGATTCCCTCTGATTTAGGAGGATCATCTGATCCTCCAACTCCCAGCTCAGCAGGGAAGTGTGTGTTTTGATAAGGAGCAATTAATGGTGCTTCCTCACGCAGACTCGGAGCGATCATCAGATAATAAATCATCAGGAGGGTGCTCCTGTCTCTGCAGCTTTGTGACTTGTGCATCAGATGGTCTTAATAATATAAAGAAATCTTAAAAAGTGTTTATGAAAATACTTGATAAAAAGAACTGGGTTACTTCCTATTGCTCACTGGTTGTTCTTTGGTCCAAAAGTGCTAAAGTTTATTGCTTTGTTGGCCATGGTTGGGGTGTGGCAGGGCTGTACCCAGGCTTGTGGGGAAGCACTGCTCACATGGAGCACAGCTAAATGTGTTCAGAGTCAGTGCATACATGTACTTTCCATCTTCAGAAGTTAATTGTAAAATGATGTTAATATATCTGGAGATTTTTAGTTGAGCATTCACCTTTATTTAAAAAATAGTGGGGACTACAGGTTTTGTTAATGAGAAAATGCCGTTATGCTGAGGGTTTTTTTGGAGTTCAAATGAGTAGCATGCTTCTTTTTTTAAAGCTTCTATTTATCCTTATGGTTGTAAGTTATGAAATAGTCACTGCCATAGGTCACAGTATTTCTGTGCTAAATTTGGGAATATAACTGTCAGCTTGCATTTTCCTTGGGAACTTTGTTGTCAGGTACAGCAAGCTTTAGCTCCTTAGCTGTTGCAGGGAAAGAAGTTCTTCATTCCATTCCTTTTTAGTATTTTTATTTTTTGCTTCCACTGCATTTCTATTCACTACCTTTTCCATAGATGTGGAAGACATTGAGACTCAAAGTGGTAGAGCCTTTTCAGCCACTTGGTTTTAGCGTCTGTCTTGCCTCTTGTGTCCAAGACTTCCTTTCTTCTTTGTGGTTTCTCATTGTGTTTTGCCAAACCCCTGTATTTCAGAGCTGCTTCCTGCTTGTGGCTTTGTACCAGCTTGGGAATCTCCACATGATTGTGTTTTGCTTTTAGTGTGTGATAGAAGCAGAACTCTGCAGGAGGTGAAAGTGTAGAACACAATGAAAATCTGTGAAAGAGATCCGGGGCTTTTTCATGTTTCTTTCCAGCTTTTTGCATATTATTATTTTGCATTTAAAAACTAACAAATAATGCTATTTTATTATTTTACCCTGTGGCATTATAGCTAGTAAAATTTTTATTAAAGGAAATAAAGCTAAGAAAGGCAGACCCAGAGATCAGTGGTCTTTACCTGGCTCTAAATGCCTGGACTTCAACAGCCATGACAAATGATGTGGTTTCTCTTGCAAAAATGCAGTAAAAAGCCAATCTGCTCTTCATGCCTTCCTCTTTTGTCTGCTGGTGATTTTCCCAAAATTAAATGCTGCTGACAAAAGGGGTTGCTCAGCATGTTGGAGGATGTGTTGCACTGGGTCTGTAGATTATCTGCCCTCCTGGCAGAGGCAGTGCAGGACACTCAGTGACCAGTGGTTGGCTGGGCTACAGCTTCCAGCTGGGGCACGTTGGAGGTGACACATGGTCCGAGCACAAGTGACCAGGGAGGGATGCTCAAGCATGAGATCCTTTCAAGGGTACTGCTCTGGTACTGAAAATGGTGCTGGACCAGCTTGAAACCTCAAGGCCAGGTCCATGCTAGAAGTAGATGGTGGGTGGAAAACCAAGATGGTTGGTGGAAAACCACCCTCTCTGGCTTGGTGCCCCAAGTGCACAGTGTTGAAAATTCAAGCGTGCTGCCAAAAGTCCTTTATATGTTTTATTTATTTCTGGGCTGAAGGTGTCATGGTTTGGCTGCTGCCAACATGAGGTTGGACACCTGAACAGAAAAGCACTCAAACCCCCAAACTAGGTTCACTTTATGCACAGTGACAAAAGTGCAGTTGCTGTTAGCTGGAATTCCCCTTCCCAGGCTCACCATGGCCCCCAGAGGCTTGGAGGGTGTGTTCCAAGGGTCTGTTCTCCAGCCCAGCTGCCCTGGGATGTTCCAGCACACTGCTGGAAGCTAATAGGCTTTTCCTGAGGATTTCTTAAGCACATAGGCATTAAAATTCTCTCCAAAAGCCAGGGAAACAATTAGGGGTAAAACCCTAAGAAAGGAACCTGGCTGATCCTATTGTTTCTGGGATCTGCAGCTTTCCTGTTTACTCAGCCAGGCTTTTAGATTTTTGTCCTGCTGCTTAGAAGTGAAGTGCAACCCAGAACAGTATTTAGTTCCTTCTATTTTTCTTTATATTCTAGGGACAGCACAGCCCCTTGAAAGGAGGCTTTGCAGAGGCAGGAATTGCCAGGTGGTGATTGTTACTGTGCTTTTCTGCTGGAGACTTGCTGCCTTTGAGGTGAATTAAAATGTTTTTAGAAATTAATTATATGATTATGAAGCCTTCTGTATGTATGCATTGGGAATTGACATACAGCCTCATTGCCTGACCCTGCTCTAAAAAAGTTCAATGAGCAATGGAGAAGCAGAAGATTAAATGAGCAAGATTGAATGTCCTTTAGAGCTGTCTAGTAACTGGCCATCAAAATGGCTTTTGCCCCTCTAATCCCCTTGGTCTGTGTGGGTGAGAAGGTTGTGATTCCTTGGGATCTGGGAGTGGCAGGCAGCTCTGAAGGTGAGGGTTTTGTCAGCAGCCTGGCACAGCTGGGTGCTCTCAGCTAGGTGCTTCCTTCCAGCCTCTTCAGCAGAGCACTCTCAGCTAAATGATGATTTGCCAAAATAAGCATTCCTACTTAACAGCAGCATATCACCAGGAATTACTCTGACTTTAAAGCCTTGGGAAGAGAAGTTATCTGGACACTGTAGCAGGATAACATTTTAATGTACTTATTCTTTAAAGCACAAGCGTGGATTGCAGAAACAGAGTTTCAAGTTCTTGATCTGAAGTGAACCAGTACGGAAAATGCCAAATAATTTTTCTGGAGTGAGAAATGTTTTGTTCCTCTCCCCAGCCCACTCATGAGGCGATGCCCCTGGAAGGAGCAAGGTGCTGATCTACAACTGTGATAACTCATTACAGTTTTGTTCCTGAAAAATGTCAGGGACATTCTGTTTCTGTCCCAGAAAAAGAACAGAAACAAACTTCAAAACCTTGGAGGTTGCTATGAAACAGAAGTGTCTTCCCCTTGGCTCTACTAAAAAAGCCTTTAAATATCCTCAGTGCTGAGTTCCCTTGCCATTGCTGGTGGGGCACAGTGTCATGTATGGCTGGTGGGTATGTGTCTGCTCACCAAACATGTCCTTGGTTGTGGATTCACTGAACTACTTCAGGCAGAATTTAGGGTCCTGTATGCTGCCTGTCCTGTGGTACTGGTACAGAGGAGGGTGGTTTTCTCCTCCTGTTTTGTGCAGGTGGAGGAAAATAATGTTGATCTTTAAATAATTCAAAAGTTTTGAAAATATACTTATTTTAGAAAATACAACTGTCCTGCACATAACACTTCTGGTTTTTTTTTTTTTTTTTTTTTTTTTTTTTTTTTTCCTCTCTGGCTTTCAGTGTTTCCTTAAAAGGGTTTCTGATTTCTTAGTGACTTACCTAAGTAATGATGATTTTCCAGGTAGCAGTCACAAAGCTGAGCCCCTGCTCGTTAAGCACCAATTACAAGATGACTTTTCAGATTAGATTGGTTTGGGTGCTTACATCTGTTTAACGTGGAGATACTACCTTAAGAAAAAGTACTTAAATGACTGGAAAGAAGAAAAAGGAGAATTTGAATTGGTGACCTCTCTGCTGGGTCACTTATTTCTGTAGCTGACTGCTTGGGAACATGTCATTCAGTGGTTGTGCAAAGCTGGGCAGGGTTGAGGGATGGCTTATTGCCCCTGCCAGTCCCGTGCTTGCTTTGAAGGTCTCTGGGCTTGATGCTTTCCTACTTGAAGACTTCCTTCTCAGTTTGTATTTTCTGCAGAGCCTCGTGCATTCTTTCAAGGAGCAAAGACTGAATTGATGGGTTTACAAAGCCACATTAAGAAATGAGAAATGTTCTCTTGAGGTGTTCCCTGAACCTCAGTTGGAGTAACTGTAGCAGTAAATGGAAGGTGTGAATTGTCCTGTTCTCCCCAAAGGATTATTAAACATCTGAAAGTGATGTTTGGGCCCTGGAGCAAGGGACTGCTTCTGACTATCATGTAAGGTGAGTGTTGCACAACTGAGTGTTAAGAAAGCATGAATAGAATTGAACCTTCTCGTTGGTGAGTGTGGTGGAGTGGCTGTTGCATCCTGTTACTGGAGTTTGGAAAGGCCCTGAACTGTTCTGAGGTGCCTAAAAAACCTTAATTCTGAGTCTTTCTTTAGAGCTTTGAAGTTTTGAAATGTTTGAAAGTAAAAAGATGTGGGTAGAAAAAGCCTGGAATGAGATTTCCCCTTCAGGCAGTTTAGACGCCCTCTCCACATCACATCTCCTTGGGCTGATTTCTACCACTGTTAGTAGCAAGCTGATCTCTGAATTTGAATTTTTCTACTGTTTTGGGACGCAGAAGCTGAAGTAAGATCTCAAGAAAAGCAGGAGGAGTTTTGGCTGAGCAAGCCTGTGCTTTGTGTGTGTAAAAGTGAGGGTGATGCAGAAGGCACCCACTGGAGCTGGGTTCAAAGAGCTCACCCAAGCTGGAAGGGCAGGCCAAGCAGCCCAGAGGAACAGATGGTGCTCATTTCTGAATTTACAGCATTTCCTCCTCTGTCCCCACGCCCTGCAGACATATGAAATGACTAACCTTATTGATTCCAGAGACTTTTGGAAACAGAATGTGTAAATACATAGAAACATTGATCTGCTCTGGTTTGCACGTCCAGGAGCAGTGTTATACAAAACTTCCCTCCCAACCTCGGGGTAGAGGAGGAGGAGTGGGAGAAGGAGCTCAGGCATGCACCTCTTATCTTTGCTCAGGTCCATCTCTAAAGCAGCCCCCTGAGCTGGCCTGGTATGGCAACCCTTGCTACCCTGGGCAGGGTCACCCCAGCTCTTTCAGTAGGGCTGGGAGGCTTAAAGCCCATCTGCCCTTTTGAAGCTTGAAACAAAAATGGTCTGTTGTGATGGAGTGGGAATGAACCTTGGTCATGGCTTCATCTGCCCTCATAGCATCCTCAGGATGTATCACTGTGTGCTAGTCTCCCTTTCCAGGACACCATCCTTGTTTTTGCTGATGTTTTGATTATAGCTGGTGATGCTGAGCTCCTGAGGAGTGGATGTCATCAGTGAAGTGGGTTTGTACCACTCAAGGCTGCAGGTGCTGGTAGGAGCCCTGCTGGGCACACATTGGGTCACTCATGACCATCTCGTTGGAGGCTTGACTTGGTATAGAGCAAGTGATACAAAAGCTGTTTTCTGCTCTTGGTTGCTGAGCCTCAGGTGGTGAATTCTGCCAGATGCCAAGTGTTACCAAGGGAGGGCAGTTACTGTCCTGGTGAGTTTAACAGGGTTTGGGTGCTGCTATCCATACTGCAACAGGAGTAGTATCACCTCAATAGTGTTGTTCCAGTGATCTTAAGGATTTTTAAAATGAAAGAATAAAACCCAACCCAGTTCCTTCCTAATCCTTATCTGCAGCCAGGAGGGTATTTTGGTGAGCAGCAGGTTTTCAAGGAGAAAGGAGGAAGAGGCTCGTGGCCAGGTTGTGCTGGGAGTACGGTATAGGGCAGATCAGTGCAGTGATGCTTCTAAAATTAACTTGCCCCTTTTCATTGAAATTACAAAACCAAAAAGTTGTCTGAGGTGTGTTCTAGGATTAAAAAAATATGAGATCACTTGCTAGAACATGGGGTGGGCTTGGAAAGCATTTACACTCCAGGTTTTGCTTTGGTGAGGAGGGAAAAACTGGTGCAGTTGCTTTTTCATTAGAGGTTAGAAATAGGTTTCTCAAGAACCTCTGATGGCATCTGTGGTTTTTAATCTCTTTAGAAAGTGAAGAGGAAATATTTTCAGGTAATATAGCTACTGAAGTTTCTGCTAATGATGTTGGTTACTTGGTTTCTGGGGAGCACAAAAGGCTGGAGCAAGATCAGATTGCTCTGTAGCACCTCAGCAGATAAAAATTCCCCATGGACGTGTTTTGTATGGCATGCTGGAAAGGAAAAATTGGAGTTACTCACTTCTATTGATGAGATCTGAATTAACAGTGGGAGAAACACTCATCCATGCATTGTGTGGTGTAGCTCCAAGGGCAAGTGGGATTAATGGTGTCCCAGCTCCATTTTAGTGATTTCCAAGTGAGAATGGGAATGTCCAATGGCTCCTGACACCAGTACCACTGTGACTGCTCCACAAGCTTTGTGTGGAATCTGTAATTCTCAAGAGCTCTCTGCTGGTTGGATTTGGTCATTGAGTTTAAGAAGGTTTTTGGGGAAGTGAGGGGGTTGACAGCATGGATTAAACTTTGAGAAGTTGAAGAAAAGAGGGGGAACGTTAGAGTGATGGGAAGACTTGAGATGGAAAAGTTGGTGTAGGAAGTGGCATCTTGGATGTTTTTGGGAATACTGCAGTGATGTTGGATGTCACTGGAGTCTCACTTCTGAGGCTGTGGGGCTCTGGAAGCATTTGGCAGGGTACCTGGTGCAGAATACCTTATTCCCAATGGACCACTGCTGTAGATCATTTAAACTCTGCTGTCTTTACGTGGAATACCAGTTAAAGCTCTGTGGAGTGATTTTTTGAGAGACTGTATGTGCCTATACAGTCTCAAAACTCCTTCCTACCTTTTTCTGAAATTGGGATGGAGTGGATGATAACTCACTGAAAGGAGTTACCATCTTGAAACACTGAAGTGTTCCAACTGTTAAGCCAGCAGCATGATGCTCTGATTTGCTGGATAATGTCCTAATGTTAAACATAAAATGCTTGAATGAATACGAAGTCTTCTGCTGATGTTTTTTGGGAGTAAAAAAGTGGCCACCACTACCCCTTACAAACATTTCTCCTCAAAGCAGACAGCCATGAGGTCAAGGACAGAAATTTCTCTTGGCTGTCCTGCCACACTTTGTGGGGAATGTGCAAGTCTGGAGCACGCTGACTGCAGCACTGGCAGTTTTCTTGTCTCTGAAACATAGCTGGGATTGGCTTCAGCTCCCTGTGTGTTTGGTAAGGACCTGCAAGCTGAAGCAAGAGGAAAAAGGAAGAAGCAAGTGCTCCTCATGTGCAGAAGAGGGATGGGGCATGTCCTTTGTGGTGACACCTCTTTCATTTAATCTCCAAATTGGAAGCACAACTGATTTATCTGTTGCTCATGGCCCTTGGCAGTTGAAATGGCTCCTGTGAAATGTGGTCCTGCTGTCAGGATGGGCTCTGGACCCTTGGCTGGGAACCTTTGGGCCTTGTGCTGCGTGGGGTGGGGTGAGCTGTGGGTTTGGAGCTGACACGTGGGAGCTGGATTCACTCTACGTGCTGTTCTGCATCTTGTGGCCCAGTGGGGCTGCTGTGAGGAGGAGGAGAGACTTCCCACTGCAGCTGCAAGTTTAAGGGGTAAACAGGAGGAAGAGCAAAAATGTTAGTACAGTTTGTGCTGGATTGGGCTGTCCAGACTGTGAGTGATCAAAAGGGAGCAGATGTGTGTCTGAGCAGATTTGGAAGCCCTGCTCATGGAGCACAGCTCCCCTTGGGCTTGCACACTCAGCTGCATGCAGGACATAAAGCTTCTGTCTTTGAACCACACTGCAAACCTGAATTGTATTCATTTCTTCTTAAATTTTTAATACTATCCCTTTGGGAGAATGGTGACTGTCTTGAGGAGTGGTGATTTGTCTGAGCAGACCAAAGATTAAACAGCTCTTTGCCTGCAGGTTCTTTATAAAGCTTTCTCTGTTTTGTAATTTCCTTTTACATAGGTTTCAAGGTACTTTTCCCCCCCTCCTGAATGATGTTTTGTTTGAGTACACTTTTAAGATCCGTGGCTGGTGGTGGGTATTAGGCTTGAGAGATTATCCAAAGAGCTGTTGGAGCATTTCATTGTTAGACTCAGTAGTGGGAACTGGGTGAATTAGTTGCTTGTAAAAGGATTTAATAGCAGTGTGAGAAAAGGGGAGCTGTGAGTTTCCTCTCTGTGCTGGCACTCAGCATCCACCCAGTCCTGGAGAACAAGCTCAGAGATCTCATAACCGATAAGTAAGGACTTACTGATAGATTTTTTTTTAGTTTAATGGTAATTTAAACGCTATATGGAGACTATTCTGTACAAATAGAGTTGGCAAAGCTCCGTGTTTGTGTGCTATAGAGATAGAAATATTTAGGAGAACTTTGCTTAGCAAATCCACCTTTTTCAGTTGTAAAACTGTCTGGCAGAGGGACCTTGAAAGCTCAGTATGTTTTGGAGGGAAGGAGTTGAATCTTGAAAAGAACTGATTACAAAAACCCAATTATTTTCTGAATTGCACTGTAATATATGACTGCAGCTAGACAGCACAATGATTTTCCTCTGTATCTTCATGCTCACAGAGTTGCCTGTTGAAGTTCATATTTTCAGAGCCTCCTGGTATGTCCATGGAAAGGCTGGGAACAGCCTGGCTGTGTTTTCTCAGGAGCTGGGGGAACATAGATTACTCTTCAACCAGCAAGTCTGGAGGAGGATGTGCTCATGTTGGGCAATGTGGTTTAAATTTGCAAGCTGTTTCTATCTGGTCACTTGGTTAATGAAGCAGTGAATAATTTGTGTACTTAATGTTCCAGGGAGATTGCAATGTCCTTAAAAAGCCAATCTGTCCAACTGCCTTGTCTTTCTGAAATGGAGCTTAGCATAAAAAGTAACCAGACCTGGTTAGGTGACCAGCCCAGTAATGAGGAAATGAAGCAGTGTGTGATCAGCATGGTGACTTATTTATCAGTGACCTTGACATGGATGAAAAATACTTTGTGTACAAATTTTTAGCTGCACTCTCTCAGACTTTGATTTTTTGGTGGGTTTTTTATGATTTTTTTTTTCCTCCCTGCTCATATTTACTTACCTTCAGTACTTAGCAGTCTAGATAAAAGATGACTGAGAGGAGGAACGAAATTCCACTTTTGGAGCTGAAGTGAGAGGAGGGAGGCTAAGCATGAATGCATCCTAAAACTCCCTGAAGATCTCTTCCCACATTATCCAGAGCAAGCTCTGCTTAGTCTAGCAGTATTTTACCAGTGTGGTACTGCACTCTGAAGGATATGGAAAGCTACTCCCTTTTACTCAGCCAAGTCAGCTATTCCAGAAAAATACCCCCTGTTTAATTGTCAACCCTGTCAACTTCTTGTCCCTCATCTCCACCATCATCACTGTCCTTCAGAAATCAGCAGCGCAGATCTGGATTTCTTTATACACTTGTTAAAAGAAATGTTAATTGCTGGGTTTTAATGGGCTGAAAATTAACATATTACTGCTGTCCTTAGATTGGCAAAAAGTAATTGCAATAAAAGTTCAAATAACTTATTGTAGGAGTATCCCAGTGTGATCTGGAAGTGATTAGATCATTGCTGGTATTGATAAAAGGCTTTTTCTGTCATTTGTGTGAAATCTAGTGTATCTGATCATGGGCCCATAGCTTCTGGGGTTTTTTTAACAGCAGTGCTTTTCTTTGCATTGACTTATATAGAGAGACCTGAAAATAAACTGGACTGTCCTTGAGCCTTTTTGTGTGTGTTAAGAAAATTCAGCAGATACTGGGTGGTATACTATGTGCTGGTAGTGGAAAAGTTGAATGAGCTTCAAAAGTACTTTTTTTCCCTGGCTTTTAAAAGAAAATAGAATATTTATTTCATAAAAAGGCTTTTTGAGGTAAAACACTACTTTTTTTTTTCTCCATAGTGATGTGTGATAGCACATACAGGGTCATCACACGTTGGTGGAGGGAAATCTGAGCACACAACTTGTCCATGCATTTGAAGTTCTTGAAGCATTATTTTTTTTTTGGAAACAGGTAACAAATCCATTCACTAAAACTACTCTCCAAGTCTTTGGAGGATTCAGGCATCCAAAAAGGTTATCACTGTCCCTTTATTCATCCAGAGGGGGGCTGTTCCATCTGATATTGCTGCATAACTTTGTATGTTAAAGCTTTTTTTTTCCTGTCAGTGCCCCTGAGAGGCTTGTGGAATTATTTGCAGTGACTCAGGCAGGCATGGCTGTTAGCTGACTCTTTGCAAACAGGAGGCAGTTTTTGCTGGAATGCATTGCCCTATGGAAGTAACACTCACCTAAGAATTTGGTCTGTGCCCTGTCATGTCTTACATAGTTTCTGAACTCGTTGCTCTTCTACTTGAATGGGTAAAAGGAAGCAGCTCTCCACAATAATGACAGTTATTTTTAGTGTTAGGGAAAAAGTCAGCCCAAGAGGGAACTGGGATTCAAACATGCATCTTCATCTCTCACAGCTTTTGGCTCCTGCAGTCCCATGTGACTCCAGAGATGTCCTTGTTGTGGAGTTGAGTAGATGCAACACTTCCCTCCTAAAACTCAACCAAGGAGCTGACACATAGGAAGCCCTGTGTTATTAATTCCTCTGCTCTCAGGGCTCCTTCTCACCCATCCCTCCTGTTTTAGCAAAACCAGGAGGTTTTGGGTAACCAAATAACCAATGTTACCAATGTAACCATATAACCAATGTTATTTTGGGTGAGTGGCTGCAAATGTCTCACTTTACCCACTTGGACCTTGGCAGTGATTAATATTTCTTCTGCTTGTCTTGTGTCCATCTGCTGCCTTGCATTTAAGGAGTCCTTCATAAGATTTTAATCTATAACAAGAAGTCTTTTCAAACTGAAGTAGAGCAAGGCTTTTCACTTTTAATTTAGTGTGAAGTTCTAGAAGGAGAAGTTTGAAGGCAGTGTCAGTGTTGTGTGTGTCTGTGATGAACCAAAATCCTTTCACTGCTGGTCTGCTGCATTTGCAACATTGCCTTAACATGGACAGACCCTGGGTTTGACTCATTTTCTCCTTTCAGAGGCTCTTGCAACTGATGAATCTCCTGTTTTGGCTCTAAATTTTATGTCAACGTGAAATGCACTGTGCCAAAAGAATTTGCTTCTGTCCCTCTCTGCTAAGCTGTGCTACTTTCTCAAGTACTTGTGTGCTTTGGCTAAACTCTTTTCTCAGAAATAGGCTGAGTAGTAACTCAGAAACAGTACTGCATGAAGTAGTACTTTGTCCTTTGTGAGTCTCCAGATGGGATGTGTGGGTGAACATGAACTCACACACTTGTTTAACACACTTCCACAGTGTTGCAGCTTCCACAGGCACTGGCAGTGTGCACAGATTATTCTCCAGAGGCAAAGTTGAAGGCAAATGCTGGCTGTTACGTGTGAGTTGGGAACTGGAGTGCAGTTCCTTCTCTGCTTCAGTAAAAATTTGGAAGAGTTTTGCTTCTGACTTCCCAAAACATATTTGAAACATAACTCAGTGGCAAGCTTTGTTTTGGAAATGGCCTCACTCCAGCAATGGTTTTGTCAAGTCTGTTTATCCCAATTTCTTCCCCAGCTTTAATAGGCTGAGAGAGTAAAAGCGTTGTGTTGTGTGGGTGGTTGCAAATGGGCTCGATGGATATTGCTGCAATTTGTGTTTCATAAATAATGGTAGCTTGTGCATATGCCTGTAACTGACTGAAAATGCATTAAAAGTTAGCATGAAGGCAGGTAACTGCTGCTTAGAATACACTGCTGGAGTCTCTTGGGAGGAGGGGAAGATGGAGAGGCAGGAGATAAGCAAACTGTGCAGCATTAAACAGCATGATTCAAATGTGCTCAAAGTTAGTGTTCTTAAATGTTTATTGAAGAGGGCAAAACTGAAATACTTGAGAAAAGAAAGCTGTTGGGTCTGCATCAGGCCAGGTGATGGATGCTCACAGCAACAGTATTATTCCCAAATAACAGTGCTGTTAATTATGGCCTGTGTCT
Source organism: Polioptila caerulea (assembly GCA_013397295.1). Taxonomy (NCBI): domain Eukaryota; kingdom Metazoa; phylum Chordata; class Aves; order Passeriformes; family Certhiidae; genus Polioptila; species Polioptila caerulea. The sequence goes on along the minus strand of VYXF01008168.1, from coordinate 78,913 downwards.
GAAAACAAATCTGGGACTGGTGAGTGGGAGTTGGAAAGGCTGAAGGGAGAGTAAAACATCAAAATTCCAAAGAATTCAGCGTTCTGTGCGAGGAACATTTCTGGCCTCTCCGTGGCTGTACAGCCAGCAGTGTGTGAGTCAGTCTGGAGGGTCATGTTACTCCCAGAGCTGCTGAACTTGCTGCTGCTTAGAGCACTCATTGTATATAGACATATCACTTAATTTGTTATTAATTAAGCTCAACAATACGAGCTGTGTGTTTTTGATATCTCATTCAGATAGGAGCAAAGCCAGGCGTTAGAGCTGTTGCAGGCTGTGAGCTCGTGTGGATCAGGGGTGAATGGGGAAAGCGCTGCCTTTTGACAGGGGAAAAGGCATCCAAATGTTATTTAATAGAAATTAGTGGCTGATTATCATAAGCGATGGAGCCATTGAACTGGGTGGAGCAGCAGTGGGAGCTGGTGTGCCCACCTTCAGGAGTGCTGGGCCTGGAGCAGGGGGATCTCACCCACACGTAGGAGCACTGTCCAGAATAATTCTCCTGCTCCCTTTGGTCAGGATGGCTTTGGCTCTGATCATCTGGGTTTGTTGAACTTCTGAAACTGAAGCATCACATGCTTTGACTTCAGGTGTGCTGGTTGAAGGAGCACAATGAGAAGGACATTGAGCTGCTGGGGGTGAGGCTCCTGGGAGGGCGTGCAGAAGGAAAACAGGCCTCAGGAAAACCTGCTGACATTCCTGCACTAACAACATTCACAACATACTTTTTATTTGATTTCTTTTCCCCTCAGAAGTCAGTAAAATCTAGTTGTCCTTTAAAGAAATGGTGTTGCAATTCTCACCAGATTATCTGATACTACATTTCTTGCAAGGTACTGCACTACAGTCCAATAGACTTATTTTCTTTTTACAGGAAATCACGTTTTTGCCAATTGGCCAAATACCATATTTAAAGAAGCTGTGACCTCAGTTTTCTTTAGCTATGTAAACTTTTGGAGTTTGAAAGCAGTTTTTAGTCTCTTTCTTCTCAGTCATTCCTTCCATCCCCACATCTCCACCTCTGAAAAGGTGCAGTTGGAGCTGAACATCAGGAATACTCCCTCCAACACCTCCTACTGTCAAATTAAAATTTCTGAGGGGAAATTATCAAAGTGGGATTTGCTCTTTAAGTTGAAGACTATGAGAATGACTTGAAAGTGGGTAAGGCTTGTTGCTTTTTTGTGATTCCTGTGGAGATGTGTTCTTACACAAGACACATTCATGAGAGATGCTTTTCTGTGTTGCTGAGGATCAAGGATGGAAAGTGTCCAATTTGATGGAAAGCTTTTTGGTGCATCTTCTCTGGCCTGCTGCTGTCACCAGCTCTGATTTTCTTGGGGCTGTGGTGGTGGTGGTTGCTTGCTTCAGATTTTACTGCATGGTAGTTGTGTCTCGAACATGAGAAAAACTCTCAGGAAAATGTAATCTTGCTTACAGTGACTTGGAATGGGTGGGAATTGTCAGTTTTCAGGGGTTTTTATTACTGTATGCACTGTTGGTGTTGTCATTGTACTTTCAGTAATGAAAGGAAGGTAATAACTGCATTCTTCTGCCAAGAATAAAAGGCAAAAGACAAGTTTTGTCTTTTCTACATACCTAAATTTTTCTGACTTTTTTTTTCTTTGCTTCTTGGCTAAAACCCCTGTTTTGTGAGAGTAAACTCCCTCTTTCCTGTGTTCCTTCAGTTGTGGGAGTGACCTGTTTTCACCCATACCTAGTGTGTATGGATTGTGGAGGAGCTTCTGGACCTTTGATACAAGCAAATGAACTTTCTAAGGATCCCAATGCACAGTAACACCAATCCAGCTTGTTTTGGTGCTGATACTGGTGGCAGGAGGTGGCTCTGCAATCCAGATACACGAATGAGATGGAGCCCTCCCCAAAATGACCCGTGGCATCCTCGATCATCTGTGATCTGCTGTGCTTGCCAAGCATAAAGGGTCTTTTAAAAACGAGCTTTTATCGTTTGTGCTTTAAAAGGACTTTGAGGCTTCCTGTGCAGCTAGGACTTTTGTGTTGGACATGGGATCTTCCCAGTCCCCAGTGAATAAACACAGCTGGCTGTTTTGGGAAATGGACTTAACATCTTTGCATCAAAGCTGTACAAATAAGGCATCAAGCTGTACTGAATTAATGGATAAGGTTTTCTGACTTTTTACACTGACTTAAAGTGATCAAATGAAAAAATGCATTTTTTGCAAGGCTGCCTTCAGCCCAGAGCAGGGGGAAATAAACCCTCCCCCCTTTGGAAACATGACTGAAACAAGCAGGCTCGATGGCCTATCAATGTTGGATTATCATGCAATAATTTACTGGGCAGCCTTTTGCTGTCCGGAGCCGCCCACGCGCAGGAGTCAATGGTGCCTTTGTCTGGGAGTGCTGGAAGAATGCATGATCTAATGGGGTGGTGGGAGTTCGACTTCGTTCCAGCATGCTCCAGGCTGTGCTCATTCCCCCAGTGTCCCAAACACATTTCCTTCCTCTGTCCTTGTCTGAGAACGGGCTCCCAGAAAAAACAATCCATGTTTGTGCCTCTGTCAGGGTTTTTTAAAACCCCAGCACCCGTCTGTGGTGGAGCTCCACAGGCCAGAATCTTTGATTTGGTGGGGCATGGTTTAAGAAAAGACTATGAAAATCCTTCAGGCCTTTCTTGTTCATGATACATGCACATAAAATATTGAGGCTCTTCAGGTGAGGACACGAAAATAAACCCAAGATGTATTATTACTAGTTTGTGTTTGTATAAAGGCCACAGCTTGGCACGTGAGAACTGTTGTCTGTGCTTCTGTGTGGAGTTATTTCCCTGGTGGAGTTCCTCAGAAAGTGGAAATCCTTTCCTTTTTCAGATGCTGGATATTCTATTTGCTTGGGCAATACCAGTACTCTCATCTTCCTCCTCCTCACAAATTTTCTCAGAAAGCTAGAGTGTAGTTGTAAAGGATATTTGCTCTAGAACTACAGAAATTTCTAGATTTTGGTCACAAGCACGTGATGCAAGCAGTATAACTTAACACTTCTGTGTCTTGCAGGTATTGGGCTGTTGTTGTTTAATGAAAGCACTTAATTCTGAAAGAACAAGTGTCTCAGGGTATTTCTCACTCTCCTCCCCTCCTTAAAAACTCTGTCCTGCTCTTGTTGCCCATCTGCATGCTGAAAAATCCTATCCCATCCATTAGATGGGCTAACTCATTCTCCTTAAATATTGCCCTCTCATTTGCTGCCCTTGTGATCCAGGAGGGAAGGCTCTGGCAGGGTTTTTAGCCTGAGAGGCTGAACAAAATACTGCAGTTGCTGAGAACTTGGACTGATCAGTTGCCTCAAGATGCAGGATTGCTCTTGAAGAAACCCTTGTGAACTTGCTGGCCTCTGTCTGCTGACGTCCAGGTTTCCAACCAAGAGAGAAACTGTCAAGTTTAACCATTTTATTACTGCCCAGTGGATTTTGTGGAAAACAAATCTACAAAGGTTTGGTTCTTTGCCCAGTGCAGTCTTCTCAGGATTATTTTTCCCTCAGCAAAACTCAGTGGCTGTTCAGGAGATGTAGCATTGATCCTTCCCATGTGCCAGTCCCTTGTGCTGGGGATTCGAGTGGACTGATAATGAAGGAGGCCGAGTGTCCTCTGGGCTTATCTCACCCAGGCATCTGCTCACAATTCAACACTTGCAGTCATTGTGCCAGCTGGCAGGACAGTTTTCCTGATGTAAATTATCCATCCGTTCTGAGGGGCCTGAATACAAGGAGGTCTTTTGTGTGTAGAACGAATTCCTAACTTCAGGGGAAAGGGAGGAGTTTCTGAAGATCTAAATGGCATTTGCTTATATGGGTTTTAGCATGGCACATTTCCTGGTGGGCCTTGGCAGACTGAATTTGGCAGTGACCCAGCTGAGCGAGGGCTGTAATTGCTGATGACAGCTGGCCAAGCCCAACAATGTGAGCAGGTTGTTTGGGGCAGTATCCCCTGAATCAAACAATGCTGAACATTTTCAATGCCACTTCTGCTGCCTTTCCAGGCACCCAGGACTTTCTCACTCCTTTGAATCTGTAATTACAATATTGTCTTGAAGGCTTGTATGTGTGCGTGCTTACAGCAGAAAAAGGGATTAAAGGTTTTTTCATCATTCTGAATTGTCAGAGGGGGCTGGTTATCCTGTCACCTTGTCACTTGCTGGCAAACAGCTCCATGCCTCAAAAAGATGCAGTTTTGAATGTGTGGCTCATGATTTTGAGCTCTGGATGCTTTAAACACACGTCAGGTTGCACTCGTGGAGTGCTGTGCTCATGGTCACTGATTCCAGCATCTGGAGTTCCTCCTGCAAAACGGATCTGCCACTTCTCAATACACACAGGGAAATACTATTTGACACTTGACACTATCAGACAGTTCTAAGCCAAACTGAGCTCTAAGTCAGTACTGGCTTCTAGGAATAGGAGAACAATGTCTTTTTGTCTTCTAAATGTAATGTTTAAAACTGTCTTTCACCTGGTTATTGCTGTTGCCATTTCTTAGCATAATAGCTATATATGTTTATTCAGCCTGGCAAGACATGAAAGCAACCTGGGCTGCTTATCTTTGCTAGAAAAAGGCTCTGCAACCTCAAAGAACGACCAGGCTGTTAAGCACAGTATTTATGTTCAGTGTGAGCAGTGGGGAAACACGTTTCCACCCTGTGTCAGCTGGTCTTGGGTCAACTCCATTGTCCCAGCAGCATTTACCCGGCAGGGCACTGCACAGCCTCTCTCTGCATTCCTCTTTAATGCCATTAACTGCACTGCTTAAGGAGTCACGCTGCCAGCTGCCATAAATGTCTTTTTCACCTGGGTTGCTCACTTGGGTGGGGTTTGAATGCATTTTCTTGGCCTGCCGTGTAAAACTGGAGATGGAAAAGGGAGGGTCCTTGCCATTTAGCAGAAGGGGTTCCCAGGGAAAATGTTTTCATGCTGCCCAGAGTGTAGTTGGCATGTGCTGTGCCTTTAGCTGAGCTGGGGCTTTCACAAGGAGCTGTGGGAGACCTTGTCAGAAAACAGGGATCATAATTCAGCTATAGTGGAGAGTTAAAAAGTAGTTCTTCTCTGGGGCAAGCAGCCTGTGACCCAGAGCCTTTCATCTAAAGCAGAAAGTTGTGTTTGTGAGTGAAAGCACATGCTCAGCCCCCTCATCATTCCCAGGATTCTTTTGAAGCATTTCCTCCCCATCTTGATGAAGCCTGAACACAGGAGTTCTGCTTCACACCAGAGGAATGCAGTACTAGTAGAAAACTAACCACCCCAATTCAAAAGAGCAGGATATTCCTGACAATTCTGCTGACACAGTTTAATGAAGTGACCTTCATTGTTGTCTCTGGCTTGTTTTTTATCCCCTCTTGACTTAGGGAATGGCTACTCTTGCCTGATGTTTTCGTATTTTCACTTGTCATTAGAGTTGCCCAAAGAAATCCCACCAGAGCTGACTTTCAGCGTTAGATTTTGCTTTATCTTACCATGTGAGCTAAAATAAAACTTTCTCATTTAGCTGATGACACTTTTACAAGTGATAGAACTGTGATGGCAGTTGTGTTTTTTAGTTGCTCTCCATCCAAGGTGTTGGTGAGGTTCTGGGATAAGCTGCCAAGTTGCAGGTCAGCATACTGGTGTATTCCTACAGAAGAAAGAGGGAGTATTTGCATCCTGGACCCCTTGCTTTTTACCTGGAGAAGATGTGAAGGGCATCCTGACTTTGTTTACCATGGACCTGACAAAGATGTTTGTGTGTCTGCAGCCTGTCTTGTGTCTGTCTTGAGTTCCTGTGTGTGCACTTTGCTCCTGCCTCGAGCATATTTTGCCTTCAGTGAGGAGCTCTCTTTGAGAAGTCTGTGCAGGAAGAGAAACAGGAAAGCTGGGAGGGTCTGACTTACACACAGGGTGCCTGCTTCTTACCTTCATTGCAATTCATGAGAAAAACACTCTAAATACACAGGAACAGGGTTCATCTCTTGTGCTGGGCTGGAAGGGGTGGGAATGCCTAAGCTAAGTTAGTGCTGAGTGTTGATCCTTTGGAAGAAAGAAGTTTGATATTAATGGTTCTTGCTTCTCACTTGTCTTCTGTACGTAAGAAAATCTCATTAAATAATCAACCCCAAACCATCAGTGAGATGGTACTGAGCAAGAGCCATGATTGTGAGTGTCTGGCTTCCACTCTTGTGCTTCAGTCATCCATAACAGCACACATGATATAAATAGGAAAGGGTATTTTGTAGGAAGTATCAGGGGACTTGTATCTGTATAATGTCCCAGCTGTCCTGCATGTCACACAGAGACAATACTATTTGGTGGTTTAAACACCAGATTGGTCTTTTTCTGTTCTTGGGTGTCATGGTTTGACCCTGGCCAAAAGCCAGGCATCCACAAAAGTTGTTCACGTACTTTCTTTTGTTACAGTTGAGCAGAAGAGAGGGGGAAAAAATTAACAAAGGGCTCATGAGTTAAGGACTGGGAGAAAACACTTTAAGGGCAGTACAGTTTCAATTTTAAAGTTATAAAGTAAACTTATTATTAACAGAGTCAGAGGAGGATAATGAGAAATAAAACAAACCTTTAAAACACCTGTTTTCCCCCAGGCCCTCCCTCTTTTCCATTGAGTGCAGGAAGACATGGCATGGGGGTTTTAGTCAGTTTATCACTCAAGATCTTTTTCTGTTCACTCAGGAAAAGGAGTCTTTTTTCTGTTATGCTGTGGGGTCCCCTGCTACCAAAAACCAGACTGTTCCAAGCTAACACATTGGGGGACGTAATTTTTCAGGTGCCATATATCTTGATTTTTACTTTATTTCTTTCAGGTGTGTTGATTTCTGGACCCTTTGCTGTGCTTCTCCTGCTACTTTGGTTCCTCCCTGGAGCTAGACAGGCTTTGGGTGTGACGTGCCTCATGCAGGCTGGCCCCTGGCCTAATCACTGTGGGGCCTGCATGGCAGAACCAACCCTGGTTCGTGACCTAATTCATGGCTGTCGGGTTGTGCACGTGGCCTTTGTTAGGACACTCTGTTCTTGGTGCCTGGTGCCTCTGGTCTGCTCTCACTTGTGAAGGAAGTGAACACTTGAGCAAGTGCCAAGCCTCACGTTAAAGTTTAACATGGTACAGTTCATTCATTTTACAAGAGGAGGGTAAATCCGCGTGACTTCTACAGGTTGAATTAACCTGTTTCTCAACCAGCTGAAACTCTTCTACTATTTTTTTTTCTTTTTGATCAATGAAAGAACCGGTGATGGCTGCAAGTCCTGCTTAGAGCACTGTTTTTCTTGGAAGTGGTGGGAGCATAAAAGTGCGTGGCAGGGACTAAACATCCGAGGTTTTATTCCAAACAAACAATGTTGTTTTAGCAAGCTCCCTGCACGCTCCAGGGTGTCCTGATCCTACACAGTCTGCTTGCTGAACAGCTGGTACACAGCTGTATGCCTCCTCCTGGGAACCCTTGGCCAGCCCCTTGGCCAGTGTGGATAGCAGATGAAGGTGGCTGAAGAGTGTTGTGGTCCTTTTCTCCTCCTGGGTTCTCTCAGGGATGTGACTGCCCTGGGTGGTTGGTTTATGTGCATGGGGGTGGATGCTCAAGTCACTGGAGAAGAGTCATGAGGGAGAATGATGCACTGACTGTCACAGACCACTTAGGAGGGGAACAGGGCAAGGAGGTGGATTTTCTTTCATCCTTCTAGGAGATGGAGAACATGGATAGCTTGTAAATCATTGCACTCTGATCTGAAAAATGCCTTGGTGACTTTTAGCGGGAAACTTGAACCTCATTTTGTTTTTCCCAGGGAATGAGTAGAAGAGGGCTGTAGTCAGTAGGTTCAGTGCTAGAGGAAAAGCTTTGTGAGCTGTAAAAGAGATTGAGTTATTTTCTCTTTAGGGAGGAAGCAGAGGTGCAAACCAGGCTCTGCAGTGTGACCTGTTTCTATCTGGTTAATGCCATTTCTCCCATGCATATATTTGGGAGAAATATCATAAAATGTCATGATTAACTTACACACAAACTACTCATGAGTCTGATGTAGTCTGTCATCTGTTAGGGATGTATGCGGAAGAGAATTGTAGCTTCTGAAATGTGTTTGGTTGAACAGAAGCTTGTAGGTCTCTATCTATTCAACCTGCCCACAACTTCTGCTTTCAGTTCCTTCACCTTGTCTTTGCTTGGAGATACAGCACTGGACTGGAAGAGATACTTCTGGTGTTGCTGGACACGCTGATCCTTCTGGATAATGCTGGGAGATGTTTCCCCAGAGAGAGAAATGCAGTGCAGCTCTTTGCATTCTTTCTCAGTGTTGAGTCTTTCCCACACGTCTCCTCTCCCCACAGGAAAAGCCTTTGACATCACATATGTGCGCCTCAAGTTCCACACCAGCCGGCCTGAGAGCTTTGCCATCTACAAGCGCACGCAGGAGGACGGCCCTTGGGTGCCCTACCAGTACTACAGCGGGTCCTGTGAGAGCACCTACCACAAAATCAACCGCGGCTTCATCCGCACCGGCGAGGACGAGCAGCAGGCGCTCTGCACCGATGAGTTCAGCGACATCTCCCCTCTCACCGGAGGCAACGTGGCCTTCTCAACGCTGGAGGGGCGGCCCAGTGCCTACAACTTTGACAACAGCCCTGTGCTGCAGGTATGTGAGCAGGGCAGGTGGTCTGAGCAGAGTCTTCCCGCTGAGTCGCTGTGGGTGGCGGCTTTGTGCCGACTGGGCTGCACTACAGCCCTTACTCATCGTGAAAGGCTCTTGCACAGCTAAGTCGGGGGGACAATCCGTAACAGAGATGATTTTGAAGGAAGAGTTGAACTCTTGAGTCTATTGATAGTAAGGTTATGGTACAAAAAAGCAAACCTGATGGCATTAAGGGGGATTTGTCACTAGGCGTCATGGAAGTCTTCAGAGGATACACGTAAATCTCTGCCAGCTTAGAAAGCAGCTATTGGACATGGACATTCTGCTATTGTTTCAGATACAAGGACAGAGGAAGGTAAAGCCTCAGTCCAGTTAATATTTGAGGCACCTGCATGTATATTTCAAGCAGAAAAAAGTAAGAAATATAAGATTCTTCTAGATACCTAAAGCATTACAGGAATCCCTACCCTGTTCTCTTACATGTGTTTTGAAGCAGAGAAGTTTGATATTGGTATCCTTGGTATTTTTCTCTTTCATGAGGGTTTTGGCAGGGTTTTTTTGTTGTTGAACATTTTTGAATTTTTTTTTGCATTTACAGGAGTGGTCGGGCAGTGGTCAGGAGCATACTAGGAGCCCCAGTTTATCTGATTTACTTGCTAGTTTTTGTGTTCTGCTTGATGACTTCTCCAGTTTATATTCCAACAAGGAGCTGAAGCTGTGGGGTTTGCCTCACTGAAGCTGTGGGGGTTGCCTCGCTGGGGCTCATTGTCTGCCTTTCAGAGCTGTAGTTACTGTCACTTCCCTTTGCTCTTAGAGCAGCAGGAGCAGACTGAGAGCACCCAGCAGGCTCAGGGTGCTTGCCTGTTTCTGATTCTCAGGCAGGAGAGCAGGAGCTGGTTGGGTTGCTTCTGCAAACTAAAGTGAAAGGGAAAAATAAGATAAATGGGAAAGGACAAAACTTCTAAAGTGGAAAAGAACCAGTTTGGCCACTTCCTTGGTGTAGCCAGCCCTTGCAGAAAACCATGTCTTATTGTTCAGGTGAGCAAGGAGATTTCAATTTAGCAAGGTATATAATTTTCTGATAAACATCTCTATGTAAGGAATACAGATTTGACCACTAGTTTCCTAAAATATGTACCAACCCCTGATGTTGCTTTTCAGAACTGAAGTAAATGTGTATATTGTGATTGGTATTTCCATGTGTTTACATCAGTGTTTGTAATTCAGTAAATAAACACTATGTTAGTGGCTGAGCAGTGACACAGGTGCTGCACAGTTGTACATTCAGGGGTGTTTCTTTGTGTTCTTTTTTATGGTGTTTGAAGGAAAATAGCTTTGTAAAGGGTATAATAAAACCAAGGAGGTGCCAGTGTCAGTGGCTGGCAGAAGGTGATAGGAAATTTGGCAGCAGGCTGTGTGTGCTGGCTGCTGCTGCACGAGGGCAGGGCAGTGTGTTACAGACTCTGTGTGAATATTATGAAAAACTCTTGTGTTGCAAGTCACATCTGTCTGTTTGACTTCCTCAGCCTCCCCCAGCCTCTCTCATTTGTCTGTCTGTATCTTTTAGTCTGGTGCAATATGTCTGCAGACAAAGGTACCCTAAAGCTTTTCCCATTGGTGCTGCATAGCTTTGCAGGAAAACTACACCCAGACAGATACAATTAGCAAGCTGGCATAATTGCCTGCCCTGCACTTTTTGCTGGAGGGGTTACTCAGTGCTTCCCAGATGAAAGCAGTCAGGATGTGAAGAGGCATTGGAAAGGGTCTCCAGAGAGGAGGGAGGGTCAGGAAAACCCATTTGAACCAAGAGGTTGTGGCATAAGGCTTCTGGAGCAGGAGTGTGTGAGCTCCAGAGGTGCAGAGGGGAAGATAATGAGGAAGGAACCAGCTGCTGCTGAATGACTTTGTTAATAGAACTGCTAATGACTGGTACTCTCTCAAGGGAGAGGATGTTTCATCTGATGGGGTTTCTGTCTGCTCTAGGAATGGGTGACAGCTACAGATATTAGAGTGACCCTCAACCGTCTGAACACATTTGGAGATGAAGTTTTCAATGACCCGAAAGTTCTCAAGTCTTACTACTATGCAATTTCTGATTTTGCTGTGGGTGGTAGGTGAGTAGACCATAAAACTCTGTGCTTACTGAAGTTTTTTGTTAGTTTTACTAGGCTGCTTTGAAGATACTAATTGTATTCACATCATACCAATAGGCTCTGGTCTTTACTGACTGTTCTAAATCAAGAATGCATTAGAATAAATTTTACATAATTTGCAAATGTTGTGTATAAGCTTTTGTGGCTATAATTTCAGAGCTGGCAGAGATCAAATTTTTTTTTCTTGATTAGATGAAATATTAAGTAATTTGAGAGGGTAAATGGTAAAAAGAGTAACTAAAATGAAAAACAAAAGAAAATCTTTTCTACTCTGTGGTTTGTGTGGATTTTTTTTAATGTGTTTTTGAATTGTTCTCTGCCTGTATCTGTACTCTAGAATAATAATAAGTAGAAAATCTCAGTGTCTTTACTTCACATATATTGAAGAAGCTGTCTCCTTTGGAGATCTGGAACATGGTACAACATGGTTGTGGTTGTCCAGTCCTTTTGCCAAAGTCTGTTATAGAATGTTTAAACCTTAGGTAGGTAATGATAAAATGTTTTAATAAACAGATATGAGACCACTGCAGGGTTTTGGTCTGTTTGCATATGGTGGTCCTGAGACTGGGATTTGGCCACATGGGGATTTGTATTGGCTGCACCACCACTCTGGAGGTCCCTGGGCTTCTGTATTTGTCACCTTTCTGCTGTTTTAATTTCCTACTGATACCACAATAGCCCACACCCACTGAACATACCATGTTCTGGGCTCTCACAAGAGAGAAGTTGTGGAAAATTTACTAACATAAAGCCAGCTAAAGCTTTGTTTCTCCTACTCAGGTTAGTCTGAAGCTCACAAAGGAGTTAGTTAACTTTCTTCCTTTTCTAAATACCTACCTGGAGCAGGCTGCTCCTCTTTGTTTCAGAGAATGGTTTAGTTTGGAAGGGACCTTCAGAGATCATCCAACCCCCCATTGTGGGCAGAGACACCTCCCCCTCTCCTTGGTTGCTCCAAGCCCTGTCCAGCCTGGCCTTGGACACTTCTGGGCATGGAGCAGCCACAGCATCTCTGGGCAGCCTGTGCCAGTGTTCCACCACCCTCACTGTAGCACATTGCCTCCTTATGTCCAATCTAAATGAAAATTTGAACGATGTTTAAAGTTACTCCCCTTTGTCCCATCCTTACAGGTACTGATAAAAAGTTTCTCTCTCTCTTAAAAACCCGTTTTAGACGTTAGAAGGCCTCCATAAGATATCCATGAAGCCCTCTCTTCTCCAGGCTGAATGACCGCAGTTTTGTTCTCAATTTTGTTGTAACAATCTACCTTCAGATTTCTCTCACCTCAGATTTTGATATCTGGGCCCTATTTTTTGCTGTTGCTTCGTTGAGTCCCCTGGAGTTTTCATACCTGTTCCTCCCCTCTCCTGAACCAGGTGCAAATGCAACGGGCACGCGAGCGAGTGTGTGAAGAACGAGCTTGGGAAGCTGGTCTGCAACTGCAAGCACAACACCTTCGGGGTGGACTGTGAGAAGTGCCTCCCTTTCTTCAACGACCGCCCGTGGAGGAGAGCGACCGCGGAGAGCGCCAACGAGTGCCTGCGTACGTGGCTGCACAGGGACAGCTGCTCTGGGGCTGGGTCCCCTGCCTCTGCTGGCAGCCACTGGCTGGCCCTGCCATGTTTTGGCCTGTCTCAGTTCCAGTTAGCCAGCGCTAAGCACGGGTCATGGGACTGTTGGTCATTCCACTCCTGTCCTGTGGGAGCTTTCTGGTAGATCCCTAGGAATGGGCATGCCAGTGTCAGTGGCCGGCAGAAGGTGATTCTCCTTTCTGGAGAAGGATGGGCGTCACCTTTAGGAAAGAGGTGTCCTGCAAAAATGTACAGGCTTGTACTTTATAAGACCCATGGGGAAAAAAGTCTGTTTACTCTGCTGAAGTATAATTGCTCTTTCAAAAGCTCCTCGTTTAGCATCAGCTGATTTTTGTGTTTGGGTTATTGGTTTTTACAGTCACTTGTTTAATCTAATTTCTGGACCACAAATGTAGGTCTCTGTCACAGAACACCAATTTGCTTGATATTTTGTCCCAGACCACAGCTCCTGGTAGTTTACTATATGGGGAAGCTTTTTCAGGCAAAGAAGTTTTCTTCCTGTCTGACCTCTGTGTGTCTAGATAGGTCCCAGCTGTCTGTGGCTTCCCTCAATGGGCTGGTGAAATTGGGATGTCCTACTGTCTAGGGATTTGCAATCCAGGGGAGAAGCTCTCATTACAGCATGGAGCAGCCTCATGTTACCTTTTCATACTTGTTTGGATGACAGAGACCAGTGTGGGAGGACAACATTTTGGCTGCAAGCGGCAGCCTGATGTCGAAAGAAGCAGGGCAGAAAATGCTGATTTTCTTTTGGGCATTGATGAGAACGCTCTCAAGTTTGTTTCAGGCCTTGGAGTGGTTAACAGCTCCTACCCCAGCTCCTCCACAGCGGAGCTGTGCAAGGTGGGTTTTGTGCTGTGGGGGGCTGGTGGCTGACGTTGCCCTGTCTTTGCAGCGTGCGACTGCAGCGGGCGGTCCCAGGAGTGCTACTTCGACCCCGAGCTGTACCGCGCCACGGGCCACGGCGGCCACTGCACCGCCTGCGCCGGCAACACGGCCGGGCCGCGCTGCGAGCGCTGCCGGGACAGCTTCTACCGCCGGGCCAGCGACGAGGCCTGCCTGCCCTGCAGCTGCAACCCCGTCGGTGAGCAGCGCTGCCAGCCTGGCTGCTTGCACAAACCCCACCTCTTCTCTCGGTCGTGCAGCTCGTTGCAAGCTGCGCGGTAGAAAGAGGGAGGGGTTGTTTGGATTGCTTTGATTGTTTCTTTTTTTCCTGCCTGTGGGAAGTGTTTATTGGGTTGTGTTTTGGTTTAAGTTATCCTTGGATCTGAATGGGGTTAGGGTGGCAGGGGCACATGGGTCACCTCTGCAGCACTTACTCTTTGGAGTGTATTCTGAAATAGATTTTTTTTTTCCACTGTGTATGTGTTGCCCTGGATGCTCCCAGTACTAAAGAACTCATTTAAATTCTTAATAACCATGATGATGTGAGTGGGTATTTCTGGAAGTTGTTCATGCTGAGAAATTGTAGTGAACTTTAGCTGCTGCATCAGTTTCTCCTACCGAGTTTCCAAGCACTATAAATACAAACCAGTGAAACATTAAACACAAAAGTGGGTGGGGTGAGATAAAACAAAGTAAACTCAAAATATGTAGTTAAACTCCTTCCAAAAAAAAAATGGGGGCAGGGGTAATTCTGGCAGGAGAATAAATCTTTTGTTGTGAAGGGAACCACTTAACCTGTAAGGAGTGATCCCATAACTACACCAGCCCACAGCAAGTAAGGAGAAAGGAGGGAAAAGGGTAACACATATGATGTGAGGTTTCAAAAGAGTAGCTGGCATAAGTCATTGCTTGCAGCATGCCCTAAAAGCAGCCAGGAAGAGGTCTGCCAGGGTGCATCTCCTGTCTAATTTTGTCAAGGAGTCATTCAGTTGGGAAATTTTTGACCAATAAAGGCCGTTTCTTCTTCGGACTGCTTTCCTGGGTCCTTGTGTAAGACCTTATTTTAAGAGGGGTGATGGTTGGTGTCAGCTGAGACAGTCAAAAAGATGCAGGGAGGTGACTTCTCATGTCTTTAAGGACAGCTTTCAAAGGCCTTTATAACTTAGCCGTTAGCTTGTGTGCCATGACACACTGACCCTCAGGGTGTATTTGAATCTCTTGGATATGTTTGGATTGGTATTTTTTGTCAAGTACTCTTTTTTCCTAAATAATCCTAAGTGGGACTGCAAAGGAGATTTGAACCTCATCTGTATATGGTAAAGGTTTTGTGAGTTCTTCTGTCCTGTCCAGCCTAATCATCTTATAACTCTTCACTTTGCTATAATCTTCTGGTGTGGATTGAAGTGGAAACAAGCAACTATTTCTGTATATTAAAATATTTTTCTCCTGGTAGTTAACTCTTACAGTGCTGACAACTCCAAGGCTAGCTGTGCTACATAGATGCTTGGGAGAAAGCATTTTGTCCTCTATGGATTAAAGAAACCTGCTACTGTTTTTTGTGTGAGACCACTTGAATGGAGCAGGACTGAGGAAGGCGTCCTTCCAAAAATGAGGGTTTTGCTGAAGAGTTTACCCTTGAGTTTAGGATTTATAGTGGCATGTGCAGCCTTACTCCAAAGAGACAGTTTGGACTTTAAATGCAACTTAGGAATCAAGGAAGGAAATTAAATGTGAAAGGGAGAAATCAGGGAAAGGGGAGATGCTGATTAGAGGGAACACAAGGGATTCAGGAAATAAAATCTTGGAAATTACATATTACAGAGTAAAACAGATGTGGAATTGGAGGCATGGAAGTGTAGCACTGAGGATGAAGCAGAAAAAGGCAACTTGAAGTTCAAATTATATGTTATATATAAAAAGGTTGGTTGGTAGGAATAAAAGGCTGAATGTAGTTTGAGAAGACTAGATAACAGCTCATCTGTCTAGAGCTGCCAGGGGAAAAAATCCCTGTGAACTAGAAGCAGTCTTTAGGTAAGCTCTCACTCATCAGCTTGATGCTGTGCTTCCCGCTTTCCTCTTCCTTATTTCTTGGTGGTTTTGTAAAGTTTGAATAGGTGATGGAGCCGTGTGTGTGTGCTGAGGTGGCTGTCCCTGCTGTCCCCACAGGCTCCCTCAGCACACAGTGTGACAGCTACGGCCAGTGCAGCTGCAAACCCGGGGTGATGGGGGACAAGTGTGACCGGTGCCAGCCAGGGTTCCACTCCCTCTCCGAAGCTGGGTGCAGGTAAGGAGGATTGTGGCTCTCTACAAGGAAAACTAGGCTTTTTTTTAAGCTTTCTCTATGTGGCTCTTACTGAATTAACCTCTCTGCTGACTCTCCCAGGCCCTGTTCTTGCAATGCTGCTGGCAGCACAGGGGAATGCAACGTCGAGACAGGGCGGTGTGCGTGCAAGGACAATGTGGAAGGATTCCACTGTGAGAGGTGAGTTTTTCTTCCCATGGCTTTGTTTCAAGAATGAAAAACATTTGAGCAAGGACCTGGGGCTAAGCATCAGGGAAATTAATTCTCTTTCCTTTACATCTTCAGATGCAAACCTGGATTTTTCCATCTGGATTCCTCCAATCCAAGAGGCTGTACCCCCTGTTTCTGTTTTGGACACTCTTCAGTCTGCACCAGTGCTGTGGGCTACAGTATCTATAGCATCACCTCCAACTTTGAGTTTGGTAAAATTGAGCTTTCCTTTGTATCTCAGGTGGGGCTGTCGACTCAAGTCAGAAGCTATTAATAAACCCCAACTCCTTCCTTTCTGTGCAAGACCACAAACCTTAGGCTGGCAGGTGTAGGTTCCCTCTTTTGGAAGTGCTGAAGCTCCCTGGAGCTTCCATGTCTGCAGCTTGTTTGCTCAGATGGAGAGGCACAAATTCACAACTCTGGCCTTGGGCACACAGTTATTGTACACTGTGAAGGTCCAAGTGGGAATTGCAAATAGAAACCTTTTCTAGCCTGAGAGATGTGCTGACAAAGCAGAGTTTCCTCAGTTCTAGAACCAAATCAGGACTTTCAGATTGAGAGGGTCAAAATCACTTTAGATTCAGGGTTTACATGGCTCTAAATAAAACATAGTTGTGTTTCCAATGAGTCTGTAAGCCTGGGAAAAATCTGGTTTTTTCGTGCAGTCAGTTTCATGTGTATGCATGTTTTCATGCTGTGTAGTTAGAAAACAACGTATTTTTAATTAAAATTCCACTGGAGAACAGTTCATACAAAGGCTGAAACTCTCCAAGTTGTAGGGGACTGCAGGTTTTTCTGTATCTGCTTAAGCTCTTTAGCGTAGAAAGTTTTGGACAAGTAATCATCAGAGGGTTCAAAGTTCAGTGATTTCAAGTCAGCACTTGAGTTAGGGGCTTAAATTGGAAAGATGGTGTTTACTATCTGAATTCTTCTGCACAGCTGCTTTCTGCAGCCTGTCAGTGCCCATGCGCATTAGATTAACTGAGACATGTACAACGTGATGTGGGAAGTGTGTGCAAATCTGCATCTTCCAAGGGTGTTGATTCTTGCCCGTCTGATTCCTCAGGACAGGATGAGTGGCGTGCTGAGCAGCGTGATGGCTCAGAAGTCTTGCTCCAGTGGAGTGCTGAGACCCAGGATATCTCTGTTATTTCAGACACCTACTTCCCCATGTACTTCGTTGCACCACGTAGGTCATTCTAAAAGCGTGGCTTTCTGTGCTGCCTGTGCCCTTTGTGTTCTGTCCCCTAACTGTAAGGATTTCTTCCCCTTTCAGGCAAGTTCTTGGGCAACCAGGTTTTGAGTTATGGGCAAAACCTGACCTTCTCCTTCCGTGTGGACAGGCGGGACACGCGCCTCTCTGCAGAGGACCTGGTGCTGGAAGGGGCTGGCCTGAGAGTGTCGGTGCCTCTCATTGCCCAGGGCAACTCCTACCCCAGTGAGAATGTGCAGACCTACACCTTCAGGTACAGTGGGAGCAGCTCTCACCTGGCCTGGGTTGCCTTTGGCCTCTGAGCTCTTGAGAGAACAGAGATCACTGGGTTTAAACTTATTTGGGTGATGTTGCAATAGCACAGTGCTGTTGCAGAAGGCAGCTTTTGAGAGGGTGCAGCTGTTAGCAGCTGAAAGCTCTCAAAGCTGTGCTGATGATGCTTCTCCCCAGGCTCCATGAGGCTGCAGATTACCCTTGGAGGCCTGCTCTAACGGCATTTGAATTCCAAAAGCTTCTCCACAACTTGACTTCCATCAAGATCCGTGGGACATACAGTGAGAGAAGTAAGTCACTGAGCAGAACATCGCAGGAGAGGGGACAAACTCATTTCTTTAGTGCTTGGGTTGCTTCATTGTAGGGCCCAGTCATAAACAGCAGTGGCAGCTTCTTTGGCAAAGCTTGTGCCAATGGCTTTTCACCTGGTTTTCCTCTGTAGCTTCTTCTCCCAGGCCTCCTGAAGAGGATATGGGAAAGAAAAGTGTTGTCTTTGAATATCTGAAAGCTGAATACTTAGAAACTGCTGATTCCTTGCTATAGACATGGGAATTTTGCTTTGTTTAATAGCCATGATCCTTCAATTGGCAAAAATACATAGTACAGAGTACTGAAGGACACAGTAGGATGTAGGAAGTTTACAACACTTGGCTTTAAGTTTCACTACGCTGGAAATGGTTACATCCCCCCTCTTTCTGGGTCTTGCTTTGCATGACAAATGGGAAGGACAAGGTCTAAAGTGCTGCCTCTGTGCAGAACCTGAGTGAAAGTTCCTCAAAACAAAGATTTATAAAAATTAGCATGAATTAGAAGCAAAAATATGTCCTAGGTATTGCTGTGTGATAAAGAATTTTTGCAGAAGGATGAATTCATTTTTGGGAAAGGTGGGGAAACTGCAAGAGCTTTCAGAGGGCTGGCCCATAATGAGGAATGTGAGGTTGTGAAATGGAGGGGAAGAAAGGTATGGAGCAAACCATCCCTGAGTGTTGTAGCCACTGCTAATATGTAGGAGCCGAGGCTCTGCTCAGTGCACTGGAGCTGCTGCAGTGCAAACAGTGGTATAAGTTAAGAGCCAGCTATGTTGTGTCTGGGCTCTGTTTCGCTCCAGGGAAGGAGCTGGGAGTACAGGAGGGAAGTGCTGAAATGCCAGAGGAAGGAATGGCTTGAGAGGAATAGTTGAAGAGTTTGTCCTGAGGCGTGGTTTGCAGACGCTGTATTAAAATTGCTAGAGACAGTCTAGAGTTCTGTCTTGAAAGCCAGGAATTGGTTTTGGTATTTGATTTGGAAATGGGAACCATACACATGCAAAATATAACTTAATTTTAATTGATAACTTAATTTTAATTGACTGTACTTGCTCACCTGCTATTCTCAGATTCTCCTTTATATTATCATTTTCAACTTTCCTACCTTGGTGCGTTCCAGTGCATCTTTGCTCATCTCTCTAAACCTTTCTGGAGTGTTTTGCATCTTGATTCACCTTACCAGCTGCAAGCACCCACCTGTCTGTCCCGTGTCCCGTTCAGCTGTGTCTGGGGAAGCTGTGATGACAACTTTTGTGCTTACAAAGGGTTTGCCCCTTGGTGCTTTCTAGGTGCCGGTCACCTGGATGATGTCACCATCACAAGTGCTCGCCCTGGACCCGGTGTGCCCGTGGCCTGGGTGGAGAGCTGCTCATGTCCAGTGGGCTACGAGGGGCAGTTCTGTGAGCGCTGCACCTCTGGCTACCGGCGAGAGACCCCAAGCCTCGGGCCCTACAGCCCCTGTGTGCCCTGCACATGCAACGGGCACAGCGAGACGTGTGATCCCGAGACGGGTAAGAGGGGCTGAGCAAACAGGGAGCAGCAAGAGGGCGGGTCTGCTTTTCTGGGTTGGACAACAAAGCAAAACTGTGTCCCTCTCTATTCCAGGCATGTGCAATTGCAGGGATAACACGGCAGGGACTCACTGTGAGAGGTGCAGTGATGGGTATTACGGCGATGCCACGGCCGGCACAGCCTCGGACTGCCAGCCCTGCCCGTGCCCAGGCGTCTCCAGCTGTGCCATTGTGCCCCGCACCAAGGAGGTTGTGTGCACCAGCTGTCAGGCTGGCACTACAGGTGTGTTCCTACACAGAACATCCTTTTCTACATGCACGTGCTTGTGGAAATACGTCTCCTGCTAGTTCTTGTTCTCTGATCCACAGTGAATAGCTCTGAAAGCTGCTGTGTCTTCTGGTTCAAATCCTTCTCCCTTCCTCAGCCCTGTTTTCTGTCCTGTGTGAGGCTTGGGGCTTCACATGTTTTTTATGCCTGTTTCTTGAGAACAAAAGGCCTGATCTGCAAAGTCTGATCATTTCTATGCTGTATAGGAGGGCCATGCTGCCTTCCAGTAGGGCTCTGATGATGGCATAGTGTTGGGCAGAAAATAGAATAATTAAAAGAGCCAGGAAGGCAGGTCAGACTGAAATAGAATTAGAAGGTGCAGTTTGCCAGCAAGTGAGGCACTACAGGATGCTTCCTAGGAAGAGCAGGAAGGCTGCAGTGACTCACGAACACTGCCCAAAAATATACAAGATCAAACCAGTGCTCAGCAGTTTTAAAGAGAAATATGTGAAGAGATACAGATTAGCAATAAACTGGGAAGTCCAAGCATGTAGCTGAGTTCTTAAGCAGAAACTTTTGTTCTGCCTGCAAACAGCAAGGAAGCCATAGGATGGCTGGCAGCCTTCATGCATCTCTGCTGATTTATGCTTGGCATGGCAGAGTCCAAAGTACAGAATACCTGTAAATTCTTGAGTGCTTAGGAAAGCCTCTGACCAAGCAGCTTATGGGGGTTCCTGCAGGTGCCTCTGCATTGTGAACCAATGTTCCCATTGCCCCAGGTTCCCTTCAGCTCACATGTCTGTAGCAGCTGATCTTTCTTGTGGCTATGTGATTGCAGAAGAGTTCCTCCTGTCTCATACCACCTTTTTGGGATGTGAGGAAAAAGGGGGTTTGTTTGTGCAAGAGCTGCCTAAGAAATGGAGCTCATAACTGGCTGGGGAGGTCAGATCTGCTGTAAGTGTGGGAAGCTGCTGAATCGGATGCTTCAGGGCTGCCTGTGGAGGTTTGGCAGGTCTCATTGGCAAAGGAGCTTCCTGGAGCAGTGATGCCCCACGGAACTCTACCTATTGGAATTCTTAAATTAACAGCAAATTGCAGCAAATAGGTTTGGCCTTAAGGGATAGGAGGGGAAGGAAGAATGGAAATAATTCATAATGCAAAGTTCCAGTGAAAAATCAGCTTGAATTTAGAGATGAGGAGGGATTTGTGTCTGGCCCCAGCAGAAGGATGAAAGGGAGGAAGCTGACGAGTTTACTTTTCAGAAGGGACTGCAAAGGGGATCCACGTGAGATGGCAGCAAAGGGCTTTCTGCTGCCGTGTCAGCACCCGTGTCTGTGTTGTGTCCCAGGCAAGAGGTGTGAGCTGTGTGATGATGCCTATTTCGGAGACCCACTGGGCAGGAATGGTGTGGTGAGGCCCTGCCGCCTCTGCCAGTGCAACAACAACATCGACCCCAACGCCGTGGGCAACTGCGACCGCCAGACGGGCGAGTGCCTCAAGTGCATCTACAACACGGCCGGCTTCTACTGCGACCGCTGCAAGGATGGCTTCTTTGGGAACCCCCTGGCCCCTGACCCCTCTGACAAGTGCAGAGGTGAGACTGGCTGCTTCTTGAATTGAAAAATGGTTTTGTCCCCAAGAGCTGCTGTCAGGCTGTGTTGTGCCCATCAGCAGAAATGTGTGGCTTTACCCTGGTTTGGTGATTAGATCGTGCTAAAATCCTTGTGTTTGTGGTTAGTATCAAAGCAAAAGCATTGTGTGATGCAGGGGTTGGGTGGCCATGTGATTTGGATCCAGGCCCATTAGGGTAAGTACCAATACCAAAGGGATTTCTAATTTTGTGCATGTTTCTCCATACATTTTTATTTTTGCAGCTTGTAACTGCAATCCCTACGGTACAGTGAATCAGCAGACCATCTGCAATCAAGTGACTGGGCAGTGTGAGTGCTTGTCTCACGTCACTGGGAGGGACTGCAGTGCCTGTGAGCCTGGATTCTTCAACCTCCAGAGTGGACGTGGCTGTGAGAGGTGAGGTTTGTCTTGGCTTGGTGCAGAGACCCTGGATTTGTGCTGGAATGTGATGTTTGTCACAAGTAACAGTCCCACCTCTGCTGCTCTGGGTGGGAAAGAGCAGTGGTCAAAGAGCAGCTACTAAGGCTGTACCAAAAGCCTGACTTATAAATAGCTTTATAAAGAGCTCTAAATCAGGGTTTTAAATAGAAAACTGCTGCATGACTTTGTGATTGTAGCAGAGGCTCTTGGGTTTCTTTTTTAGTGCAGGCAACAAGTGACCTTGCATGGTTCAAAAGCTGAAAAGCTGCCTCGCCTGCTGCATCTTGACAGCAAGAAAAGCAGCTTTTGGCAAATGCAAATGCTGAGCTGTGCTCTTCAGAGAGGCACTTTGCCCCACGTGTCCCTTTGTGTCACATCTGACGTGTGCCTGCCTCCCCCAGGTGCAACTGCCACTCTCTGGGCTCCACCAGCGGGCAGTGTGACATCCGAACGGGGCAGTGCGAGTGCCAGCCCGGCGTCACCGGCCAGCACTGTGACCAGTGTGAGGGCAACCACTTCGGCTTCGGCTCTGAGGGCTGTAAACGTAAGTCTGAGAGGCCAGGGGGAGGCAGATGGGAAGGATGTTGCACACCCAGCCTTGCCTTTGCTTTCCTTCGCCTCTGGGAAGGTATTTTGTCACCTCGTTCCTCATCACAGCAGAAGTTGGCACTTTTGTGCCAACGCTAGGTGTGATGAAATTTGATTTCTGTACTATAGCTTATCCCTTCTTTTATAAACTTCTTCTTGTCTGACTTACTAGATACCTAACTTAGTAGATACCTACTTCTCCTTAGTGTAAATATATTCTCTTCATCTTGGCCTCCAACAGCCCTGTTCCCTAATGTGCTCCTGAAGTTACTCTGCAGGTGGCCTCAGTATAACAGGTTCTGTCTTGAGGAGCCAGCTGATCTTGTTAACATGATTGCAAAGCAGGTTGAGCCAAACTTTCCTCATTGATATCCCTGCCTGTAAAGAGCAGGAAAACTAACTGCAGGTGGTTGCACTGCAGTGGGATAGAATTACACTTTGTGGGAGAGGTAAAAACAACACTGATCACACACAGTGAATGTGTGGATCCTGCTTGGGAGTAGAAGCACTGCGATCAGGAATGAGGTGCAGCTGTGGGTTTGTGCCCCATAGCTCTTGCAGATGTTTTAGGGTATGAAGCAAATCCTCTCATCCTGTGAGTTTTTTGTGCCAGTTCTGCAGTCTGACTGAGGTTTAACTTCCCTGCAGCCTGCGACTGTGATCCTGAGGGCTCGCGGTCCCTGCAGTGCCGGGAGAACGGTCACTGTGAGTGCAAGGAAGGCTTCGTGGGGAGCCGCTGCAACCAGTGTGAGGAGAACTATTTCTATAACCGCTCCTGGCCAGGCTGCCAGGAGTGTCCAGCCTGTTACAGATTAGTGAAAGATAAGGTAAGGCCACAGACACTGCTCTTGGTACCACTGCAGATGGTGGCATGTGTCCACTTGTGCAGCATTCCAGCCCGTGGCTGTCGGTGGTTGCTGAAAGCAGAGAAGCTCAAGGTGCTTTGCTGTGTCATAGCTGTGCTCTGTCCTTCTTGTGTAGGTGGCAGAGCAACGTCAAAGGCTGCAGGAGCTGGAAAATCTTATAGCAAATCTGGGTACCAGAGAAGAAGCTGTAACTGATGAAGCCTTCGAAGAGCGGTTGAAGCAGGCAGAAAGAGAAGTTACGGAGTTGCTCCATGAAGCACAAAAGAGCAAAGGTGAGTTGACCTGATCAGACACGGACCAACAAAATGAGTTCTTTGCCTGATGTTCCTGTTCCCTTTGGAGACAGCATGTTTTATTTCAAGCCAGTGCTGTGCTCCAGGATTGACAGCAATTTCAGGCAGCACTGAGTCAGTGAATGTTATTATCAGAACAAGTGTGGCTGTGCTTTTATCCTTGCTGTAATGCCAGCAGTCTTCGTTGTACATGGAAGAAAAGATCTACCTCTAGCTCTGTATGGATGGAAGTGTTGCCCTCTTCTCTCAATGCAAAGGAGGGTTTTATTTGTTAAATAAACAGAAAAGTTTTCCAGTATATTTATTATGCTTTAAATTTGCTAAGACATCATGGGATCAAGTAGCTCTTTTGGGGATATCATCAGCAATCAGAATGAAGACTTCAAAATCCTGATGGCAAACTTAATTATCCCACCATAAAGTGTAGAATATTCTGAAGAGTGCTGTTTTTCCTGTTAAACTCCTTTTCAGATTGATTCTTGTGTTGTCACTGCTAGCACGGGATGTCTGTGAGCAGGATGTTTGTCATGTCTGTGACAGTGGTTTGTCCTTAGGGTCTCTTTAATGTGTAAGATGATGCATGTTTTGGAAAAGAGAACCCTGAAGAGGACTATTGACTTTGCAGTAAAAGATGTTCCCCTGAGAGTTGGTTAAGTGATTTCAGACCACTTTGGGAACATTTGTACCCTTTGTGTGAAGCTGGGAAAAAGCTAACACTCATCTAATGCTGGAATTTGCTTGGGAAGATTCCTGCCAGTGAGAATGGCTGTTTAGGCTTTTCTCAGCTTTAGCTGAGGTAGATTTATACTGCCTGCTTGGCATCCATGCCTAGGTAATAGTCCCACATCAGGGGTTAGCAGGGTGGGGATTGGAGAAAGATGAGGGAATGGATTTGGTTTTTGTGGTGGAAATTTTTATATCTCTCTGTCTTGTAATCATAGAATCATTTAAATTGGAAAGACCCTTAAGGTGAAGTCCAGCTGTTCCTGCCCCCCACCACTACCAAGTGGCTACTTTGGCTTGTTCCACTGCCAAGGCCACCACTAACTCATGTTCCCAAGTGCCACATCCACCCAGCTTTTGGATCCCTCCAGGACGGTGATTCCACCATTTCCCTGGGCGGCTGTACCAGGGCTGGGCAGCCATTTAAGTGAAGAAATTTTTTCCACTATCCAACCAAAAACATCCCCAGGCACAGCTTGAAGTTGTTTCTCTCATTCTGTCCCTCCTGGGTGCACCCTCCTGTAAGGGAGTTGTGAATAGCCAGAAAGCCCCCACCTGAGCCTCCTTTTCTCCAGGCTTAACCCCTCCCAGCTCCTTCAGCTGCTCCTCATGAGACTTGTGCTCCAGACCCTTTCCCAGCTCCCAGTTCTTCTCTTACTAATAGGGCAAGGTAAATGCCAAAAAAAAAAAAACTACCCTTGCAAAAATCTGTGCACACCTGTAGAAGTTATTTCTGGTTTTCTGTGGTAGCGTTTTTGAAATAAGCCAAATGTTCACGTTCAATATTTAAGATGTGCTGCAAGGTCAATGTATTCAACCAATCTTAATTTTGGAGTTCTGTGGGCTTCTGCTTGCACTTTAATTCTTGGTAACACTCTCAGCTTTTCAAAAGTAACTGCCTTGGTTGTGAGGCACATACCTGTGCTGTGGTGCCTCCATTATTAAGATGCTGTTGTGGGGAGTTATGTGATAGTCCAAAAACTTGGTGAAGTTTGGGTGCCTTTTAAGTCCTACGTATGTGAGAACAATGGCTCTATCCTGCCAGATTTTGTCAGCCCTTTGGTTTGTTCCCAGTTTGGAGTGGATTTGCTGTTCCACAGCTCCTAGCTGCTCTATATATGGAGCCCCTTATGCCTTTCTTTGGAGTAGCCATTGTTGCCCTGAGTGTGGAGAAATGTACATCTGCACTATTCCTCCATCTCTGCTCAGTTTCTAGGAGATAAGCTAAAGAGAGGAAACAAAACTGACATTTTATACCTATTGAGGAGCAGCTCTGTTGTCATTTTGAAGCCAATGAGAGAGGTAAAACATGATTCTGAACACAAAATCTCCCATCAGAGTCAGTTCCAACACAAAATCTCCCATCAGAGTCAGTTCCACACAAAATCTCCCATCAGAGTCAGTTCCAACACTCAGCAGGATTGCCTTATTAGTAATTAATGGCTTTTCATTTCTCCTGTTTGGTGCACCTTCCGATTATGACTTTGATCTCAAGCTAAGTGACTTGTGAAGTGGCTTTGCCTGCTTCCCTCTCAGTAGGGGATTAACCTACCAACATGGTGCCTGCAGTGGTAAGCTGCTGCTCCCGCTTCTTTTCCTGCTCTAATTAATTTTGCTTCCTCTCTTTCCTGTCATGTGTTTCAGACGTAGATCAGGGCCTCATGGATCGTCTCAAAGACATCAACAGCACCTTAGTGAGTCAACTCAACAGGCTGAGGAACATCCAGGGCACGGTGCAGGACACGGAGAACCTGGCAGAGCAGGCCCGGGTGCGGGTGGAGGACACTGAGGACCTGATCAGCATGGCTTCTGATATGCTGGAGAAGGCCAAGATGGCAGCTGACAACGTGGTGAGTGTGCTGCTGAGATCCCACACAGCTGGGAGAGGGTCAGGGCCTTTCCTTCTGGGTCTCCGGTGTGTTTCTCCACTTGCTCTCTCCCTCACACAGCAAATTTGCATCAAGATCATGGGAAATCAAAGAAGGAAGTTCACCACTGTCAGTCTCAGATTGTATCTTAGCCCAAACCAACATAAAAGTCCTAAATAAATTTTAGCACCGTAGTTTTTCAAGGGATAACCAGTGGTGGAAAGTGCATGGGCTCAAGAAAAACCTATAGAGAAGTAGATTAGACTCATCTTTAAGCATTTAGATCATGACAATAAATATTTACAGCAAAGACAAATAAAAGATTAAAAAAAGAGCTTTTAAGGGAGTTTTAACCTTTCTTTTTCTTTTCCAGTCGATTACACCTCCAGAGCAAAGTGGGGACCCCAACAACATGACTCTGTTGGCAGAGGAGGCCCGTAAGCTGGCAGAAAGGTAGGCTGTGGCCAGACACACCCATCGTGGCCTATGGCAGGGCCCTGCTCTTCTCTACAACAGGGAAGCAGAATTTCCTTTGCTGGGTAGGAAACCCACACAAACACACACCCTTTGCTGCCTAAGGAGTTTTAACTGTGGGATGATGGCTGGGTAGCACTGGGGGCAAACATTACTCATGTGGATGACAGACATGGCAACCATCTTCCATTGCAAATGTTCCAGCATCTCCCATATGTAAAACTGGGGCAGGGAAGGAAGCAAAAGTAAGAGAGAATGTACTCAAGAAGTGAGGATAAAAGCTATTGACTGACAAATCTAATGGCATTATTTTTCTTTTGTCATCTTGTCCAGGCATGTAAAGGAAGCTGATGAGATTGTTCGCACAGCCAAGGCTGCCAATGACACTTCCACAGAAGCATATCAACTGCTGCTGAAGACCCTGGCTGGAGAAAACCAAACTGCAATTGATATTGATGAGCTCAACCAGAAGTGAGTCAGTAACAGAAAATTGGCTTTATTTCCTGATTTTAGAGCAGTGCTTAAAACTAAGACAACCCTCTGTATTTTGTGGGAGGTGATTTTCAATTTCTTAGCCTCTCCACTCTCTTATTAAGTTCAGTTCTGCAAAAAATGCTGTTACATAACTGGATCCTTTGGGATTTTTTAGGTACAGTCAAGCAAGGAATATTTCTCGAGACCTAGAGAAACAGGCCAACAAGGTTCTTGCGGAGGCAGAGGAAGCTGGAAACAGAGCCCTGCAGATATATGCTAATCTCACCAGCCTGCCTACTGTGGATTCCACGGGGCTAGAGGTACATTGGGGCACTGTCATGTGCAGTATTTCCTGAAGATTGCTAGGTTGCTGGCATACCTTACCTGTGTTCTGCTAATGTTCTCTGTATAAGAATGCTCTGTGGGTTTTTGTCCATCGAGGCGTAATCCAGTTTTTACACAATTCCAACATTTATGCAGGAGATTTAAATGCAGAAAACCACCTACATAAACTCCACTCCCCCCCCAGTTTCTGAAGGACAAAAATCTGTGTGAAATGTTTGCCAAACATCTTGGCTTGAATGTAGAAGTGGAAAAATTTACCACCTGTTCAGGAATTCTTTAACATTCAGGAATCTGTGTGTGTGATTTCCACCTGCAGAATAAAGCAAATAAGATCAAGAAGGAAGCAGAGGAACTGGATCAACTAATTGCCAGGAAGCTAAAAGATTACGAGGACTTGAGAGAAGATATGAAAGGAAAGGAGCAAGAAGTAAAGAACCTCTTGGAGAAAGGGAAGACAGAGCAGCAGGTCAGTTCCGCATTGTGCAGGCTTTTGTTCCCTGGAAAAAAAAACAAACAAGGAAGGCAAGTAACTGACCAGATACAAATGATTTCTTCTTACTCAGTCTTAGTGTTACTTACTGATTATAAGAAGGCTGAAGAATGGCCCCAGAAAGCTGTTGAAAGCAGTGGCTGTGAGGCTGTATGGGAAAACAGGAGATACTTGCCAGATGTGGTGTCAACTTTGTATTCAGAACAGTATTCCCAAAGTACATGCACTCCTCTGGTCTCAGAGGGAGCACTGCTGTTCTGGATGGTGGTGTTGTTTGAGGCTTAACAGTGCTTGTGCATACACCTACATGATTGTCCTTCAGAAAGTGGGAATCCATTGATTCATGTCGTGTCTCCTCAGACTGCAGACCAGCTCTTGGCTCGAGCAGATGCAGCAAAAGCCCTGGCTGAAGAAGCTGCTCGGAAGAGCAGTGGCACACTACAGGAGGCCAATACCATTCTCAGCAACCTGAAAGGTAAGAGGAAGTACTTGGAGAGAATCCTTCAATTCCAGTGTGACAAGTCACTTGGCAGTAGGATATTCTGGTTAAAGAGGCCCTGCTGTTGCCCTTACCTAAACGTTGGATGTGTTCTTTTGGCTTTTTTTTCTTTAAAGAAAAAATGTGTTTTCAAGGACTGGAAATTTCCTTTTAACTTCCTTATTTAGCATGAGAAGATGTGCAGTAGGGAGTGCTGACCCCAATTTGCTCTTCATCCTTCCAACATCAGGGCAGCAAAGCCTTGGGTAGCATCCCAAGGCTCTTCTGGAGCACGTGCTAAGGATCTGCTTTGCCCCCCTTAGACTTTGACAAGCGGGTGAACGATAACAAGACGGCGGCCGAGGAGGCACTGAAGAAGATCCCTGCCATCAGCCAGACCATTGCAGAGGCCAACAACAAGACACACCAGGCAGAGCTGGCACTGGGCAATGCTGCTGCCGATGCCCGTGAGGCCAAGGCCAGGGCAGATGATGCTGAGAAAATCGCCAGCTCTGTTCAGAAGGTGGGTCTGCTGCCGCTCCCCCACACTGGGATCCTGCTGTGTGATTGCCTGAACTCCTGTTAGAGGATTTCCTGGTGAGCCCTGTGTGCTCCCTGCTCTATTCCCCACTGCAAAGATGGCAAGATAGGAAATAAGTGCATTTTGATGAGAAGGATGGAAGGATGTTCTGCACCTTCACCATCTTTTTCCATCTTTTTCCACCTGTTGGCTGCAGAGTGCTGCTGATACCAGAGCCGAAGCTGACAAGACCTTTGCTGATGTGACAGGACTGGCCAGGGAAGTGGATGACATGATGAAGCAGCTGCAGGATGCAGAAAAAGAGCTGAAGCGGAAGCAGGCTGATGCTGAGCAGGACATGAAGATGGCAAACGAGGTGAGTACTGCTGGCAGGTGACAGCAGTGGCTAAGAGCTGCCTCCTCCCTGCTGTCCTGGTGATGAAGGCTTTCCTCCTGCTGTCCTCTTGCAAAGACAGTGCTGGCTCCAGCCAGTATTCTGACTCTTCCAAGTTTTAAGTGGGACTGAAAAGGGGAGAAGTTCTTGTGCATTAGCATAGGCTTCCTGCTGGAATTTGAGAGCTGCTTTTCCTTTTATGTTGACTAGAAGTGACTGTATAGCCCTGTTGATTCCATCCTGGCTTTTACTGCAAAATCCTGCTAGGTTTCAGGGATTTCCATCCTGAAATATTTGGAAAATGATTACTTGAATATTGTCAGTTTTCCCCCCAGCCCTGTGATAAAGATCTTTGTGCAGGATTCTTGTCCTGGAGTGAGGAGGCAGCAATATGGTGACTAAGTGCAGAGGCAACAGTTTTGTAATCCCTACACCTTTTTTGTGCTCTCACTTTTTTTTTTTTTTATAACCTACAGGCCTCACAGGCTGCCCAGGAGGCAGAAGACAATGCAAGAAAAGCTAAGAACTCTGTGAACAGCCTACTCACTGTCATTAATGACCTGTTGGATCAGCTAGGTAGGGCTGTCTTTAATGTGCTCTATGCCTTTGAGTGTTTTCCTGATGTGTGCTGGCTTTCCTGCCAATATTGTTTGATGAACCAGATGCACCTGTTGATCTCTTGAAATGGGGATTGTGTGGTTTTGGCAAGGACTTTGGGTTTTTTTCTTTCCCAAGTAGCCTCAGCTTGTTCAGCAACATTCTGTGTTGGTTTTCAGCAAACTGAAGAGTTTTTGAGGCAGTGGAGATGTCACCCATATGGTTGGTCCTGTTTCAGATGCCTTCTCTAGTGCAGAGATGGCCCCATGGAGGTCAGCTGTGGGCTCAGCTGTGTGAGCACCCAGGGTGTCAAAAGGGTTTTAATGCACTTCCCTATTTGCTTCTGGCTTTTCAGGGCAACTGGAGACAGTGGACTTGAACAAACTGAATGAAATTGAAGGTACCCTCAACAGTGCCAAAGGCCAGATGAAAGATAGTGACCTGGACCAGAAAGTGTCTTTCCTCGAGAGAGAAGCCAAGAAGCAAGATGACGCGATACAGGCCTACAACAGGGACATTGAAGAGATCCTGAAGGACATTAGCAACCTGGAAGACATCAGGAAGACCTTGCCATCTGGCTGTTTCAACACCCCGTCCATTGAGAAACCCTAAGGGTGTGCTGGGGGTGGGGGGAATCACCCTGGTGAGTGGTGGTTCGGCCATGGAGTGCCTTAACACACATTGCCTTCTCCAAATCCCCAACTCTTAGCTGCTCACAGCCACTGTTTTCTTTTCAAATCAGGATAAGTTGAAAGTTTTTTTTTTTTTGTTGGTTTGGTTGGTTTTTTTCCCTTTTTTTTCCCCTTGGTTTTTGTTTTGTTTGTTTTTTTGTTGGTTTTTTTTTTTCCTTTGGGTATTTTTTGAGAAGCGAATTAAATATCCGTCTTTGGGCATCAAAGGGGTTTTTTTATATAGATTGTTTTCCTGAGCACTCCACCTTTGCCCCTTCCTCAGACACAGTTTCCCTTTTATTAGTGCAAGGATGAGAGATGCTCTGGACTCTTTATACTGTGGTTCAGAAATAACCATGTGAGCTGTATACAGCAAGGCAAAACTAACACAACTTTCTCTCCTGTCTTCTCCCTTTGACTGTAAAATCCTCAGTCCTGGAGCTCTTTGTCCCTATGAAGGAAGGGGATGGCTACCAAAGTATTACTGTAATGGCCAGTATAGCTGCACTCAATTCAGATCCTTCTTCCCAACATCTAACCCTGTGAATTTATTTTTTTCATCATTACCTGGTGGCCAATCCAACAGCATTGGTAGCCTTTCACAAAATAGCTGAAGCCTCTTTCTGAGGTGCTTTCTGTGATGATGCATCCCTGTGAGAAAAAGGCAGCCTCTGTTTGGAGCTCTTTGGGAAGATGGCATACTGGTGAAGTGGTGGGTCTTGCCAGCCCCACTGCTGTTCTGTGGAGAAGTTTTGGGTCTGGTCTGAAAGCTGCTACCTGCTGGGTAGTCCAGACTGCCAGAGTGTGGAAGCCACGAGCTGCATTCCCATCTGTTGCTACTGAATTCCCAGAGGATCTGGTTTTCTGGACTTGGAATGTCTGACTGGGAGATGAGTTTGTTGAAGCAGGACGAGTCTTGCTGAAGAGGAGAGCTGCCCTCCAGAGAGCTCTGACAGCTGCACTGGCCTCCGTGCTGAATGTCTTTGGGTGGGGAAGGAAGAGGGCACATGAGTGGATATGGAAAGATCTTTTTCTCCCCATCTTCTTCCTGAAGGAGGACAGCGGCCTTTTAATCTCTCCTGCCATTGCTCTGGCCTTTTGCCTGTTTCAAAGCTGGGAGGAAGAGCTGGCATTTCCTGGTGCCTTTCTTTTTGCCTCCGGATCTCCCCGTTACCGTCGAGCTCCCGCAGCGCAGGGACCCCAGGCCAGGCTCCGGTGGCAGCTCTGCCTTGGACAGCATTCCCCCCTCCTCCCTGCAGGCTCCCTCCCCACTGTGCTGGGTGGGAGTGGTGGGGAGCCCCTCGCTCCCAGACAAGAGCATCCTCTGCAGCTTCCTCCTTGCCTCCAGCCTGGCATCCCTCCCCCCTTTCCCTGAGATCCAGTATATATCTATCCTTAAACACTATGCAACTTTGTACGTTTGCGTAGCGGGGAAGAAATTATTATCTGACACACACTGGTGCTATTAATTATTTCAAATTTATGTTTTTTGTGTGAATGTTATTTTTTTTTTTTTTCTGTTTTTTTTTAAAAAAAAATCATGATTATAGTGTGAGGAAGTCTCTCGTGTGTGCGTATGTGTGTGTAAATATACTCAGCCATATTTCCAGAGTGGCACAGCCTGGCCTCCTCTATGTGCTTTCCCCTGTAGCCATTGGGGCATGTGCACTGTGTACTGCTTCTCTCTGTATCATTCCCGTAAAACTTGGGGTTTCTCCTGGCTGGGCTTCTGCTTGCTTCCCTCTACCCATCCATAACCACTTTGCCTGTTGGGTGGATGCCTCCCAGCCCTGTCTCCAAAGCCAGCCCTGCCCGCCGTGGTGCCTGCAGCACCCAATTCTGTGTGCCTCGTCCCCTGGGATGCTGTGCCAGGAGTGCAACGGGGGCTGTGGCTTTGCAGCTGAGCTGTGAGGAGCTGTAGCACTGCTGGGAGAGCAGCCCAGCGCTGAGGTGGTCAGAGAGCTGCTTTTGGGGCCATCTGGGTACCATTGTGTGAGGCAGGAGGCTTGGTGCAGACAGCGCTGCTGGGCAGGGGCTGCTCCCAGCAAACTCTGCATGGCTCTTGTATCCCTTCCCTTAATGATTGTGGCGTTTTCCTCCTGCCTGGGAAACACCTCTGGAGGAGAACTCCCTGTGCCTGCATGCACAGGGATTGTTGGGTCTCTCTGGGAAGATAGCTGTGACCACATCACCTCTGCCAAGGCTGTGAGAAGAGCAGATGCCAAGATGTGTGCATGCCCTGGCTGACCTCAGGCCTAAGGTTTCCTGCTTTCTTGTGGGTTTTTTTTTTGTTTTTTTTTTTTTTCTTAAGCTGTTTTTAACAGAATTTTATTTTTAAATAAAAAAAAAAAATCTTTATAAGCGATCTGTTAATCAGTACTGCATTACAGCCATTATTCATTGTATAAGTCCAGTTATTTCTTTACATAATGTGATGATGTGACAGCTGCTGGTGGAGTGCTGGGTGTCATGACACGTGACAGCCCTTCATCACCTTATTCCTGACTGTGGCCCCCTCAGTATGTGCCTTCACTCCAGCTTTTTTTGCCTTAATCTGTGGTCTTGCTGTCTGGGGCGGTGAACAAAATGCAACACTTGCAGTTTTTATGTATAAAACAGTATTTCTTATTTATAATAAAGTCTGAATATTTGTAACCCCTTATACCTGTGCATTCTGTTGAGTATTACTTCATTTTTGGTGGTAGGATATTGATGGTGATGTGTCTCTGTTGCAAGATTCACCTCTTGCACCTTAGACAACCTAGTTTGGTATGGGAAAAAGGGAGAAAAACCTCAGAAATGCATGTGGTGGGATACAGATGACAAGGATGATGGGTTTTTCCTTGTGTCCACTGCTCCTCTGCCATGGCTGTGATGAATTTTAAGCTGCTGGTTTTCCAGGACTTGATGCTATTGGAGTGGTATTGTCTTCCTGGAAAGCCCTGAGGAACTGTGGGGAGTTTATTTACACATAAAGGAAAAATCCTTACTAAACAGGTAGAAAAGGATGGGGCTTCTGGGAAAAGAAAAAAAAACTGAATAAAGAAACTGAAATTACTGGGGAGCTACCACAAATCTGGGTGCTCTGTGTTGTTCCTGGGTCCTGTCTCCCAGAGCCTGGCCTGCATTAAGCAAATTTTTAAGGACAGATTGCAGTGATAACAGACTGGGCTGTTCTGCATTCACACTTTTCTTACAGCTCCAGCTGGATTTCTGTTCTTTTTCTCAGCAGAGGAAAACGCACAGGTCTCATTAACTTGCATCAGAGTTAATCCCATCTCAGCTGGTAAATTCTTATTATTTTTGCATGTCAGTTTGTGTACTTTCAACCTTTCGTTCTTCAGTTGTCACTAATGAATTTGTTTTCTAAAATGTGTCTTTTTTTTTTCTTCTTGCCAATGTTTTTGTGAAGCAAATCCCAGCAGGTAAAATCTGGCTGAGGTTTTGGCTGGGTTGTGGGGAGCAGACATTTGGGTGGTGGGACAGTTCTGACCTTGCTTGGGCTGTAGGTTATCATGGAGCCTCTTAACCATTTTGAGGTAAAAAATGCTTAGATGAGGAAGCAAGTCTGTGTCCTTTATTTTATCCTCAGGATTTTTATCTGTGGAAATTTTTTGTGAGCACTGTGCAAATGTGTCTCAGAGGTGATCTTGAAGGAGGATGAGCCTTGCAGTCGTGTGGTTTTCAGAGGTAATGCTCAAGGATGGTGGAGAGGTAAGTAGATAGTCAGAAATCTGTTACAGGGAGGAGCAGACCCAGCTCCAAGGGACCAGGGCAATGGCTTACAGGTTGCCAAACTGTTCTACCAATATTTTAAAGCCCAAGTAGAGATCCCTCCTCAGATACTCTGCTCAGTGTAGCCAGTACCTGACATCAGGGTGGGTGAGGAGGCACCTTGCTGAGCAGTGGCCA
Source organism: Polioptila caerulea (assembly GCA_013397295.1). NCBI lineage: Eukaryota > Metazoa > Chordata > Aves > Passeriformes > Certhiidae > Polioptila > Polioptila caerulea. Next base: position 44,793 of record VYXF01008168.1, on the reverse strand, counting down.
AGCCATGCTCTGGTAGCCTTTATTCTCCTTCAGTTCCCTGTTTCTTCTCACTGCCCAGGTTCAAGCTCCATCATCTCATGTGCTCTCTGGAGAAGAAGGAGGCTGGCAGGGGGCAAGGTGGCCCTGGGGAGGGCTTGCACAGACCTCAGCTGGGTTCCCTCTCATTTCTGGGGAGGACAAGATGGATTGTTACAAGTTAAAAAGTGCTGGGAACAACTGCCTGGGGGAGAGGTCCCCGGTGTGTTTGCACAGATCTGAGGAAGTGGAGGAGGTCACACAGCTGTCACATGGAGCTGGCAGTGTCCTGTGCTCCCCATCTACAGCCATGACATGTTGGACCATATTCTGGTTAGTTATTTTTTCGAGTTGGCTGCTGGCTTGACACCATCTGTGTGCCCCCATCCCAGAAACATCAGGAATACCATGTAAAAGTTATCCCACAGAGGCTGGGCGTGGGGACAGAGAGGGGAATGCAGTTGGATGGCAATGCCTTCTTCCCTCATCCCTGTTTGTCTCACCCCTCACTGGTCCGGGCAGGGCATGGCAAGGCAAGGCCAGACATGACAGCACTTCCTTGCTGTGCCCCTGCTGCTGCCCTGCCCCGCTTGCTCACTGCTGGCATGATCCCTGCCTGCTCCCTGCCTGCCTCTGCCCATCCTGGGGAAGCTGCTGCCTGAATGATCTCTGCTCCAGCTGCCTCTGTCTGGCATGAGGACTTTTTCCCCGGGCACCCAGCTGTCAGAGGAGAGACTGACGTCCAGGCTCCATTGCTGCACTGGTGTTTGGTGATACCAGCACATGGTGGTCACTGATTCTCCATGCTGTGAGGAAATCCAAGAGGATTTCCTCCTGGAGGATGTGGCAGATCATTTGGGCCCTTGCAGAAGGAGGCTTGGGGATGTGAGGGTTGACCTGGGCTGCAAGGACTCACAGCATCATGGTGTTCATCTGGCATAAGTTGCCAAAATGGGTTTTCTCCCTTGCATACATTAATAAAACCATCACTTCAGAGTTTTTACATAGCCATCGCTTTTCACCAGCAGCCATCAGCAAAATTTAGGTTATTATGTTGTTTCAGACTGGTTTTGGAGCAGTTAATTCTGCCCTGGCCACATCCTCAAGGACTGATGAACCTGTGAGCCGCAGTGGTCTGCCTGCAGTAACAGCTTTTTTGGCTCTGTTGTGAATGAACGTAAAACATATTCAGAAGGACTCTTCTTGTGTTGCAGATTAAAAGACAGAGGTTTTCCAGTGAAACAAGACTTTTGTTGCAGTGTCTGATGAGCACAGCTGTTCTTTATGCCTCCCTTTGCTTACACTTTTGCTTGCTCTAAAAGGTAAAACATCTCTGTTAATGGTGTTGGTGGGAGACCTTTTCTGAAGGGTGCTGCAGTGGGACGTTTGCCCTGTGGAGGGTGGTGGGCAGCTGCTCGTTCCAGATGGGATGTGTTTAGAAAACCAGGGCCCCAGGAAATGCATTTTTGGTAGTCTCATGGCATGTGGTTTTTGGAGGTCATCCTGGAGCACAGTGGCGGATGACAAGGTGAGATGTGAGTCAGTCAGCAGAGATGACTGAGGAGAAGCTGTCACAACCTTGTTTGCACAAGTGGAGTGAGAGGTGGGGTGGCACCGGTGAGATAAAAGGGATAACATGGAGGAGACAGATAAGGGAAAACTTCCTGATGGGGAGGGCTGGTTTTCTGAGAGAGAGATCAGCCAAGGATGTGGTCTGGGTCAGGCTAAGGGAACTGCTGTTATGGACCACGCTGCTGGAGATGACCTTCCTGAGCAGAGGGGTGTCAGCAGGTAGGAAGGACACAGCAGAGGTGTTGTGGGCAAGTAATGTACTTGAGAGCAGAAGGGATTGTGTCTCCTTAGAGGTATGAGTGGATCCTAAGAACTGCTGAATTGATGGGAATACCATAAATAATTTTATCTCACTTAAAAAACTAGTGATGAAAACCAGATAAAACAACCTCAGATGTCAAAACCTGCTGCACCACCATCATGTTTGGGAAGCTGTGTTCCTTGTTGTGAGCTGTATTAAGATCCAGCAAGTGAAATGAAAAGGAAATCTGTTTATAAAAGCAAGTTGACTCAATCAGCCGAGGCAGGTACAGTTGGCAAAGGGAGGTGCAGAGATGTGGTGAGTTTGGGCTGGCTGCGCCCATGAGATCACCAGGAGCCACAGAGGAAAGCCCTGTGAGTCAGCTCCAGGTGTCTGGAGTGTCTGGAGGCTGTTGGGCTGTGAAAGAGGCTCAGACAAGGAGCTGTGTTAATCACCCTGGTCTGTCGGGCCTCAAGTGACCCGTGTCATGCCTTGGGTTGAGTTTGAATCCCTAGAGCAGAAGGGGACCTAAAAGGCAGCTTGTGTCTCTGGGGATGAACTTGTTAGGTGTTTTCATTCTATTTAAAGGTGCTCCTGGACCACTTGCAGTCACTGGTGACATGAGCCTCACGGCATTAGATGGGAGCTGCTGTGGTGCTGTGATCCATCCTTCACTGTGCACCTCTGATGGGCTGCTTTCTCAGGGCAGTGAGTCCTGCTTGTCCTGACGTGTGCAGGGTGTGGAGAACCCCTGCCTCCAGATTTTTCTATTCCCCTGTAGAAGTGGTCATGGCTTCCTGCAAGGCAAAGGCAAGGAGTGAGGTGGAACTGGCCTTCATGCCTTGTGTGGCTTGGCAGCTGCCCTTGAGAACAAAGTGCTAATGGACCTGGGGCTGTGGAGCCTGGCATCTTCCTGACGCTGTCAGCAGCCTCAGACGAGCGTCTTTCCCCTCTCTGTCTCCACTCCTCATCCTTCTTTTTGTATAAAAACCATGTAGTAGGTGAGGCCAAGGACCCATCTAAGCTCGTTTTCTATCTCAGGAGCAAACGCAGACAAATCTGTGTGAGGATTTCCACCTGCATCTCATTTCTAGGTCTGGGGATTTCCTGAACTTGGTGATTATCTGGTAAGTCCCGATCGATCTGCTTTCTGGACATTTATCCAAGCTGACCTTGGGTCTCTTTGCATCCCCAGTCCTGCTACTCACCTGAAACGAGCCCTGCTCTTGCAGGTTGGCTGCCTTGCGAGCAGGCAGCCTCCATCCACCCTCCCCAAGCTTCCTGTGAGCTCATCCTGTTTCATTTTGTTCCCGGCAAGCCCCCGGCGTGCCCGGACAGCGCGGCTCTCCCCGGCCAGCACCGCTGTGGAGGCAGCGGCGGCCGGGGAGATGGAGCTGTGCTAGCGGGCCGGGCAGGATGGGTGCTCCGGGAGCCGCAGCTGTATTTTATTTCCCTCAGACACTGCATTTAGGAGATCCTTGGGGTGCTGTGCCCCGTCAGAGCCTCTCTCTCCCGATGGGGCAGGCGCCGGTGTGCGCTCCCTGGGCTGGGCTCTTGCTGTGAGTCAGCCCGCGGCACACGCGCTCTTCCTGTTGGGAGTGACTCAGGTGGAGCAGCCGATAAAAAACGCACTAAAAAAAAATATAAAGGAACCAGGCAGCCGGTGCGGAGCCCCGCCGGAACGGGCTCCTGGTGCTCCCCGGCACAAGAGATGGCCGAGCGCTGGCTCCTGCCCCTCGCCTGCCTCGCCGCGTCCCTGCTGCCCGCAGCCCGGAGCGCACGCAGCGGACAAGGTGAGGCTCCGGCTGCTCCTGCCCTCGTCCCGCCGGCACAGCGGCTCGCAGATCTCTCCCCGTGCTGGAGAGTGCCGGTAGCTGGAAGCTGGCTTGGGTGCGTGGCATCCTACTCGGGCACTCTTCCCCTCCTGCCCTCGGGATTGATCGCGGGTCTGTAGGTGCTTCTTGGTTTTTCTCCGGGGTTAAGTCTCCCATGAGCAGCTGGTCTTCGTTTTGTCACTGGCATCCCCTTTCAATAACTTATTTATGTGCAGTTGCCTTATTGCTGTCGGTATAGGGCTTTGCTCCCCGGGTGGGACGGGGGTGTGAGCACAGGCATCGCCCCGGCAGTGGCTGATCTGCCCATCCCTGCTGCAACCAAAGCCATCCCCGAGCCTGAAGAGGAGCTGGAAGCAAGCAGGATCCAGTTTGCTGTAATAACGTGGTGGTGTTTGGATTTTGTGTGAGTCTGTGGGGCTCACATGGTGCCACAGCCCTGCCACATCCTATGGGAGACAGGAATCTCCACAGCTTTAAAAATCCAGCAGGTCCTCTTGCACGTGCAAATCTCACCTAGCAGAGTGTCCTGGAGGGAGATTTAAATGTGTTCAGCCCTGTGGTAATTCAGCTATGGGAATTTCAGCTTCATTGGCCTATAGTCTGGAGATGGGTATGTTTGGCCCAAATCAGGTTTTCTTACGTATTTTGTAGATACTGAGTGATTTAAATTTTTTTTGGCTGCCAGTATTGATGTTCTGCTATAAGCTTGCTAGGCTTGAAGTTGCATTTTATCAGTTTTAAGTTTGCTGTGAGGGGAAATAAGTGCTGAGCCAGTGTTTTGCTTTGTTTTTGTGGGTTTTTTTCAAAAAAAAAAAAAAAAAGATTTGCTTTTCTTTACATGCTACTTGAGTTAATGATTACATCAGCCTTAAATACACTCAAGTGTTAAAATACTGGTATAGATTCTTCCTCTGCTCCTTCCTGGCAGTGTGTGGGAAACTGCTGCTTTCCCAGGGACTCTTGAACCCATTTCTGTGTGCATGTAAAGCCAATGGTCAGCGTGTTTTATTGTGCTGCAGCAGGGTGAGTTCAGTGGTGTATCTTAGTTGGCTGATGGAGCTCTGGAAGCCCCAGGCAGGTCTCCCTGCAAGGATTGGAGCTGGGACACCCAGCCTTGAAGCAGCAGAGTGAGACAGCCTTGTGGGTCACTGTTCCAAGAGCAGGGAATGGCTTGTATTGACATGGAGCCTTCATTGCATGCCAAGCTCTCTTGAGGGATCTTTGCAGGTTGGCTCATGTGTACAAGGCTGTTGGATCTTCACAGACCCAGGGCCACCCTCACTGTCTGCTTGTGTGAATTTAAGGAGACAGTTTAAGAAGCCTGAAGCTGCCTGTCTTCTCCAAGCCTTTCTGCTGTGAGAATTCATCTCAGCACAGCCATCGAGCATTTTCCATGCTTTATTCTGCGGGTGGGAGCTGGGGGAATGACACCCTGCTGGATATGTGCCATGGATCTCCTGCATCCTGACATAGCACTGAAGAAACCCAGCTGCAAAGCTTCTCCCCAATGGAAACTGCTCTTTTCCATGGATGATCTCAGAGCAGAGCCTCAGGGCACCTGGATGCAGAAGTGATCCTGTCCTCAGTTGATCCTCGTCCTCCAGCAGCTCCTTCCTGCTCCATCTCATTATCAATTGCAGTACCTTGTTCTTGGTAAGGATTAGCCTGCCTGAGCTCCTGGGTTTCTGGGAGATGACCAGGAGCAGACACACAGAGCAGTGGTGGCACTAACCTGCCACAGCACCTTAAATGGCTTTGAATCAGCGAGACAGGAATTTGTTCCAGGGCTGGAGAGCTGGTTCCTAACATGCTGCAGCAGTAGAGCAACACTCAAAGAAAGGTTTTCATTCCCTGGGGGAATGGTGCTCATGCCTGTAATTTAGCAACCCAGTAAATCCTCTGGATTGCATAGACGTAGGGTGATGTGTGGGTGGAGTTCAACTCAAAGAACCATATGGGTCCCTTCCAACTTGAGATCTGGCTGGAGTGTAGAGGGATGGGGAGTGGGATCAACCAAAGTGAGATCTTTCTGCTGTGAAAGTGAGCACAAGTACTTGAAGAAAGTCTCACACTGCTGCTCTCCATTGGTCCTTTGTGTTGTCCATGCCCTTTGGTCACTGGTGACGCTCTCTGAGCCTGGAGTTGCTTTCCTAGACCCTAGAGGTAGGAATTCTGTGCCCACAGGTCCCCTCCCAGCAGCCTGGGGTGGCAGATCTCCTGAGCTCGGTCTCCTGGCAGCCAGATTGAGGGAAGAGCTGTGCTTGCCGAAGTTGGAAAAATCTCTCTCCCTGTTTGCTGGCACATGAGGTCATCTCTGCTCTTGGCAGAGGCTCTACTGAGTGCCTCCCTCTGGAATGCGGGTGCCGATGGGTGTGTGGGAGGGCGGCGCCCAGGTGTGAGCACTGAGAGCAGGAGGCTTTTTATGGTCCCAGGAATCACAGATGCAGAGGACAGGGACGTTTTACCCTGGGGCTGAGCTGTGCCAGAAGAGAGCTGGGGAGGAGGAGGCTCAGTGTATATGAGTACAAGGCACTGTCTGCATCCATGCAGCAGGTTTCTGCCCATTTTTGGACTCCCTCCACCTCCTGTGCTCTCAGAGGTGACCTGGGCAGGGGCTGGGTAGCTGCAGATGGCCTTTGCTGTTCCAAGGAGCCCAGCAGTGAGCAGAGCTCCTTAGAGGGAAGTGGAGACTCCCATGGCAGCATCAGGGTGATTTGGAGCAGCTCCTCAGCAGGCTCTGTGCCCCTGAGGATCTGGCTTTTTCCCTTGGGATGTTTCTTTCTCTTGCCTGTCTTTGCCAGCCATTCTCTCAGCTGTGCCTGCTCTCCTCTGTGATCCTGAGGAGCCTGTGTGGAGTAAAGGTCCTCGGGATTAAATGCTCCAGTACTGGCCACTGGGGGATTGCCAAGCAGGTGAGAGGTGGCTTCAAGAGAGCAGCCAGACAAGGCAGTGGAGTGCTGGAGCGGGCACACCTGGTGAGATACCTGAGTCTGATGTCCAGAGGGATCATCTGTCTTGGCTATAGAGGAATGCAGAATCCCATGCCTGTTCTTCCTGCCATCCCTCATGCTGCAGTGTGGGCAGCTGCAGCTTTTCTTCACAATGAGGGAGGGTGGGGTGACGTGACCTGTCCAATTCCACTCAAACCTTTTTTGTTCATCTCCCTCTTGGCTGGCACATTTCCACCAAACTCCTTGGATCACAGACCACTCCTTATCACCCTGCACTGCAGACCTGGGTGGGGGGACCTGGTGGAAGATGGTTGAACTTTTTCTACTCAGCTTTCTCCTGGACAGGTGAAACAAAGGATAGCCTCAGGAAACTTTCCCTTTTCCCCAAAGTGTCCTGTAAGGTTACCCGTGCTTTTCTCAGGCCAGGACTGTTTGGGTTTTTTTAAACCATCTCTGCTTATTCAATGTCCTGGTTGTGTTGCAAGACCTGTGAAAGAATGGACAACAGCCCTGGCAATATTGTTGTATGGACTGCAGCTGCCTGGCTTGGGTTTGTCCACCCTCGGCAGTGAAATGGGGCATTCCTCCCCAGTGTGGGGATGCAGAGCACGGTGTGGGCACCAGTGGCACTGGGGTGGCTGATGGACACAGACATTGAGGACAAAGGCAGAGATGTGGGGAAGCAGCTCGCTGTTGGCAGAGCAGGAAGGGGAGGTTTGCACCTGCACCCCGTTCCTTGCCCCTCAGGGTGGGATTGCCGCTGGTGTCTTCATCTCTGGGCACCATCTGAGACGCCTCTCTGCTCTCCTCTCCCCAGTCTGTGACTGCAACGGGATGTCCAGGCAGTGCATCTTTGACTGGCAGCTGCTGAGGGAGACGGGGAACGGGTTCCGCTGCCTCGGCTGCCTGGGCAACACGGAGGGCGCCCGCTGCGAGCGCTGCAAGGACGGCTTCTTCCGACGGCGCGGGGAGCGCTGCTGCCTGCCCTGCCTCTGCCACTCCGCGGGTACGTGCGCGGCTGCGGCGGGGTAGGGGGGCTCAAGGCACCTGCTGAGCACCTGGCAGGGCGGGCTCTGCGCCCCCACACGCCAGACCACAGGTTTCAAGGCCCACCTGCCCTCTGAAATCATCACGAACTCACAGAATGGTTTGGGTGGGAAGGTGCCCATCCCAACCTCTGCCTCGTGTCTTTCTGCAGGTTCCCTCAGCCCACGGTGTGACAGCGAGGGGCGGTGCAGCTGCAAACCCGGAGTGATGGGGGACAAGTGTGACCAGTGCCAGCCGGGCTTCGAGTCCCTGTCCGAGGCAGGGTGCAGGAGGAGTGGGCAGTGAGTGCTGGCCACCATTGTGGCATGAGGCCAGCGGGAGCCCCAAAGCTCTCCTGGGGCCCATGCTGGAAACACACCCTGCAAAGGCGGGCTTGGTTTCATAGCAGCTCGTGCACAGCCTTAAGCAAACCATGCTAGGAGAGAGTGGGCTGGAGTGAGGCTGGACCTCTGTGCCAACCTGCAGGGCTTGGTGTCCTGCAACACCATCAAAATCTGAACTTAGCCACTCTCTGAGGTGATGGTTTCATTACCCAGACAATGCCCAACAAGTGACAGCCATGTAAAACAAAACCTGCCCATTGTGGGGCTGCCTTGTGTTGGTGCCACTCACAAGATGTGCATGCAAAAATCAACCCCTTCCTTTCCATGAAGCCCTGTTTAAACACCTTTAGAAGGGTTTCTGATCTGACTTCCTCAGTTTTGTCCTCTTCTTCCTCACCTCACCCTGCCATTGCTCCTTTGGGGCTGCTGGCAGGCAAAGGGTGTTAGCAAGGCACGGCTGCCTGCAGTCCTGCTGCTGGGCCTGGCCTCCTGCTCAAGCCTCCCCGGGGTGCTGCTGCTTGATGGAACTCAGCCAAGGTCTATTAAACTCAGCCAGAGTTTATTAAGCTCAGTGGAGCTTCACTTTGCACTTGTAGGCGGGTCTGATGCTCTGGGATGCCCTGGGGCAGTAGCAATGGGCACTGGCTCAACCTGGCACCCACAGTGCTGCAGATTCCAGAAAGAGGTGGCTGTGCAGCTTATTTCCCCACTTCTTTCATGGGAATGGTAGCTGGGAGGGTTCTCTGCTGTCCTGTGGAGGAGCAGGAAGCACTGAGCTCCCAGGCCAAGCTGGAAATCCAGGTAGAGATTCCCGCTGTACCTTTGCAGGAGCCTGCAGTGTGAGTGTGACCCAGCGGGCAGCGTGGGAGACTGTCACTCTGGCCACTGCATCTGCAAGGAGAGCACCACTGGAGAGCAGTGCCAGAGGTGGGTGTCAGGAGAATGTGCTGGACACTGCTTGGCACAGCCTCCTTCTCCAGGCAGTTGCTTCCCTGGCAGTTCACCAAACATTAGAATGGTTTGGGATGGAAAGGATGTTGGAGCTCATCTCATTTCACCCCCTGCCATGGGCAGGGACACCTTCCACTACCCTGAGTTGCTCCAAGCTCCATCTGGCCTGGCCTTGGACACTTCCAGGGATGGGGCAACCACAGCTTCTCTGGGCAACCTGGGCCACTCCCTCAACCCCCTCACAGGACAGTTTCTTCCCAGTATCCTGCCTTCTGTTAGGCTGAAGCCATTGCACACGCCCATCTCACCATCCCAGCCCAGTGATGACCTTGAACCCTGCTGATGGCTGTATTGCATCCGAGGGATGGTTATGTGGGCCAGTAAAAGGACAAAACGACTTGAACATTGTCACCTTCTTGCATTTTCCCAGGTGCAAGCGACACTTCTATAACCTGGATGCCAGAAACCCTGCAGGCTGCTCCCCCTGCTTCTGCTACGGGCACTCGGTCACGTGTGTCAGTGCAGACAACCACAGTGTCCACAACATCACCTCTACCTTCCTGCAAGGTGAAGCCCAAGCAGGACAGCCCTGTGGCTCCTGGGCGTGTTTGCAATCCCTTCTCTTCGATGGGCTGGAGGAACCACGTTCCAAGCCAGCCTTGGGCTGTGCTTGCTCCTCGGGTGCTCATCCAACCTGCCTGTGGCTGCAGCAACCTTGCTTTGATGGGATGGCTTGGTCATAGGCAGAAGTAGGGTCCAAGGGTTGAGGGGAGCATAGGATTTCTTCATTATGTCTTTCCTGCCACTTCTAAGTAGGCCTTTGTGCCCAGCCAGGCTGATTTACAGATGTGTGGGCACAGGGAAAACTGTGCTGCCCCTTTTCAGAGGTCGGGGTAGGAAGCTGGGGAGTTTTGAGAAGACACAGCTCAAGAAAGTTGCTGGAATCCTAGAAACACCTTCCCTGTCCACGCTGACTGCTCCTTGTTTGTGCTCCAGGTACTGAGGGCTGGCGAGGTGTCCATGAAAGCGGCTCCCCAGCCCAGCTCCAGTGGTCCCCACGCCACCAGGATGCCTTCATAGCAGCAAGGACATCAGAGCCAATATACTTCATGGCACCTGGTGGGTGTGAGATCAGTGGGGGGCAGAGTGAACCCCTTGCTTGGTATGATCCCATGAACTGAGCCTTCAGGAGGAGGGAAAGATTTTTAGCCTTTGATTTTCCCTGTGCAGCAAAATTCCTTGGGAACCAGCAGCTGAGCTATGGTCAGACGCTGTCCTTCGATTACCGCCTGGACCGAGGGGGCCGCCAGCCATCTCCACATGATGTGGTCCTGGAGGGACACGGCCTGAGAGTCACTGCCCCCTTCTTGCCCCAGGAAAAGGTCCTGCCCTGCGGCATCAGCCAGACATACACGTTCAGGTGAAGTGGGAAGCTGGGGTGTTTGTGGGAGGGGGAGCTTCAAGGAAGTCCTGGGTTCAGCTGTGGTCCCTTGGGGGTGGCAAATGGCTGCCTGGTTTGGGCTGGATGCATCTCAGGTGCTCTGTCCTGGATAAGGAGGTTACTTTGTGAGAGGGGCAGCAGAAAATGTGGCTTGAGGTTGGGTGGGGCTCTCGGCTCTGGATCAGTTGCACGTGTGGAGGTCATTGCCCAAAGCCTTGAGCTCCCAGGACAGAGGTTAGCGAGGGCTGTTCTGTTTCTTGGAGGAGGTATCTCAGTTTTTTGAAACCAGTTCCACTTCCCCCCTCTCCCACGGCAGGCTGGACGAGCACCCAAGCAGCAAGTGGAGCCCAAGACTGACGCACCTTGAATTTCGCAAGCTGCTGGGAAACCTGACAGCCCTCTGGATCCGAGCCACCTTTGGGGAATACAGTAAGTGCAGAGAGAGCTTGCAAGGTTGGCTTCTCCTAGTTCGGATACACCTTTGCTAAAATGTATTAAAAGATTAAAACAGTAAGTGCTCCAAGGGGGCAAAATTAAACAGCAAAGAGATCGAGCAGGATAGCAGCTGATTTGGCTGCTCCATCTGCCCGAGGGCATTGCCATAGAATGTGTGACGCGTGCCGGTCCCGGCTGCGGGGGCCGTGCAGGTGGAGCTGCTGTCCCTGCCGGTGACAGGCTGTCTGTCCTTCCCTCCAGGCACCGGCTACATCGATAACATCACGCTGGTGTCGGCGCGGCCCGGCCCCGGCGCCCCGGCCCCGTGGGTGGAGCGCTGCCAGTGCCCGGCCCCGTACCGGGGACAGTTCTGCGAGCGCTGCGCCCCCGGCTACCGCAGAGACACCCCCGGCCACGGCCCCTTCGGCGTCTGCGTGCCCTGCAATTGCCAGGGGGGAGGAATTTGTGATCCTGACACCGGTAAGAGAAGCCACCAGCACGCTGTGTGGGAACGCAGGGAAGCTGCCTGTGTCTCGAGAATGGAGCTGTGGGGAGTTGAGACCGCCGGCTTCACGGAAATTTCTTCATGAAGGGGTCATTAGATATTGTAAGGGGCTGCCCAGGGAGTCATCGTTCCTGGAGGTGTCCAGGGAAGGACTGGACATATCACTCAGTGCTCTGGGCTGGTTGACAAGGTGGAGACCTGTCACAGTTTGGACTCAATGGTCTTGGAGGGTTTTTCCAGCCTTAATGGTTCTGTGATTCTGTGGCTGGTCTGTGATTCTGAGATTCTGTCTGTGATCATGATTCTGTGACTTGGATCTGAAATGTGGGGACCATCCAAGACAGAATTCCCCAGAGTCTAGAAGCACTGCAGTCAGATGCATTGGGAACAAACTGGGTCTATGTTGGATAGACAAAAATATCTCCTGCTGCCCAGATAGTAATACTTCTTCACTTCTGAATTTTTGTTTGGAACTTAAGCATGGCAATGCCTCAGGTTGGACAGAGCTTGAGCAACCTTGTTAGTTGAAGAAGTCCTTGCCTATTGCAGGGGAATTGGACTGGATGACCTTTAAAGGTCCCTTCCAGCAATAACCATTTCATGATTTTATGTGGTGCTTGATGTGGGCATGGTGGGGATCTCAAGAGATCTCGTGGAGGTTGCTGGACCAGGGATGTTTGTGTTGCTGTGGCTGGAGCGGTGAAGGATTCTCACCAGGAATGTGAGTAAACTGCCCTAAGCCCTTTCCTTGCTCCTCCAGGTGAATGCTACTCGGGAGATGAAAACGTGGGCAGTGGTGTCAGCTGCCCCTTCGGCTCCTACCGAGACCCCCAGCAGCCGTCCAGCTGCAGGACCTGCCCCTGTGGGCTCGGCCAGGGCTGCTCCGTGGGGCCGGACGGTGAGGAGGTCATCTGTGAGCACTGCCCTCCTGGAGCTGCTGGTAATGCCCTTCTTGCTTCTGCTCTGCCCTTTGCTACAGGCATGCTCGGAGCTGGGCAGATCCACAGCATCTTCTCAGCCCAGTTTGCCACTCCTGCCTGTGGTGGGGTGTTTGAGCCCCAGGGGCTGGGTAAACACACCTTGTCCTGCTCCAGGAAAAGTTCCCACCTGAACGTAACATGGATGGAGAAAGGGTGGGTAGGAGAGGGAGGGGAACAAAAAAATAAGGAAAACAAGTAGGAAACGACTTGTAGAAGGTCAGTTGTGGCACCCAGCTTTCGAGAGCGTGTGTGGGGCATCGTGTGTTGGCCGTGGTGATGACAGCAGGGCAGCTGCTGTGCCAGCCCTGATGGGGCCGAGCACCCCAATTTCTGTGGGGCACAAGCAGCGAGTCAGCCTCTGCCTCCCTGGGAACAAGCGCTAACTTCTGCTCATCTCCCCATTGCCAGGTGCCAATTGTGAGTACTGTGCCGACGGCTATTTTGGAGATCCAGCGGCTTCCCAGCCCTGCCAGCTGTGCCAGTGCAATGGCAACGTGGAGCCCAACGCCGTGGGCAACTGCGACCGCCGGACGGGCGAGTGCCTCAAATGCATCTACAACACGGCCGGCTTCTACTGCGACCGCTGCAAGGATGGCTTCTTTGGGAACCCCCTGGCCCCTGACCCCTCTGACAAGTGCAGAGGTGAGACCCAGGCGCTGTCTGAGGTGGGGATGGGTAAGAAAACCCATGACTGACTATGGAGTGGTTTGATGGGAAGGTGGATGCTGGAAAGTGGGAATGGTGAGCAGGTACCAAAGCACAGGGCTAAATGGTGGGAGGGAAGCAGGGAGAGAGAGATGTGGCTTGAGATGGGATCAGGGCCCCCCTGAACCTGTGTCGCTCTGACCTGCAGCCTGTACCTGCGACTCAGTTGGTGCCGAGCCCCTGAAATGCAGGAGTGATGGGAACTGCATCTGCAAACCTGGCTTTGAGGGTCCCCACTGTGAAGAGAGTGAGTGCCCGGCTTGCTATGGCCAGGTGAAAGTGCAGGTGAGCATCTGTGCCAGCCCCAGGGCCACTGAGCAGCAAGGAGTGCAGTGATTTGCTTACCCTCAGTGTTTCCTCCTGTCCTCCTCAAGCTTCTACTCCTGGTACAAGTGAAATGTGAATTCAGACCTTGGCTTTGTACCTGATTCAACTGATCCTTTGCTTGCCCCATCCTAAAATGAGCCTTCATCCTGGTCTCTGTCCTCAGACCTGACTGTGGCCCTGGTTCCCACCCTGGTCCTTCCCCTGCAGGTTCAGTGTCCTGCTGGCTGATGGTCTGGTCTGTGGTTGCAGGTGGAGCTGTACCTGCAGCAGCTGGCAGAGCTGGAGCTGCTCTTGTCAGAGGTGCGAGCTGGCAGTGGGACCCAGAGTCAGGAGCTGGAGGGGAGGATGCTGGTGGCTGAGGAGATGCTGCGGACCATCCTCAGGGAAGCCCTGAGCCTTCAAGGTACCACCTGCCCACCGCCCTTGGATGGGGCCATCTGGGCTGTATCAGGGAGGGTTTTGCTGCCTGGGCCTTTTTGCACAGCAACGAGTTTCTTTTCAGCCTTTCTTTCCTTCTCCCCAGCCTCTGGCAGGTCTCTGGAAGGCCGTGTGGCCAGGATGAAGGGGCAAGGATCCAGCTCCCAGGGTCACTTGGATGAGATCAAGGCAACAGTGGAGAGGCTGAGGTCTCTGGGGAGCCAGTATGAGAGGCAGGTGCAGGAGACTCGTCAGCTGCTGGAGAGAGCCAGGCTGGACCTGGATCACAGCAGTGCCACTCTCCTTCGGGTGGTAAGAGCATCCCGTGTGAACACTCCTAGTTCAGCTCAGGGCTGGGAAAAAGGTCAACAAAGAAAGCAAGGATTTAAAGAATGACAGATGTCATTTTGTGAATGTTGGTGTTCTGGTGGTGCTTTCTTTGGAGTTGGGACCTTGAAAGGAGCTGGCAGGGGTCTTTGGGGGTGTTTAACATGAAAGGTTGCCTCTTTCATTGCCAAATGGGATGGAGAACAGGGAGGAGCACGCACATCTCTCTTCCTTCCTCCCTCCTCAGACTGTTCCTGTTTCAAGCTTTCCCGGGGGTTCCAATCAGTTCTTGCTGCTGGCCCAGGAGGCTCTGAGACTGGCCAACAGGTGAGTTGCTTCCACTGTTAGCCAAGAGAGAGAGGAGGAGGACTGAGATCCTGCTAGGTGCCCAGAAGGTCCTTTTTGGAGGATTCTGGTAGACATCTGCCAGCCCTGGAGCAGGGGAAGATGCAGCTGCTGGGCTGTCTTTGCTGCCCTATAGAGTTGTCCTCAGCTGTCTTTGAGGATGTAATTTGATATGATTTAGAAGCATCTTTGGGATCAGAGTTTTGCCCTTGGATGTCCAGTTGGAACAGAGAGCTTCTGCCCTCCCCAATGCTCCTCTATCCTTGGGAGATGAAGGCGGAACAAGCAGAACACGGGTTCCCTTCGCAGACATGCTGTGATTCCCAAGGGAGTATGATGCAGCAGCAGTAAAGGAAGCTGGTGGAGAAAATCTGGGTGGGAACCCTTTGTGACCAAGCCCCCTCTGTGCTCTCCAGCCACACGCAGGCTGCCGGTGCCATCGGCCAGGCCGCAGAGGCGGCGCGGGAGGACGCGCGGCGGGCGCTGGAGCTGCTGCGCGCGGCCGCCGCCGGAGAGGCTGCCTGGGGCTCCCTGCCCAGCCTGCCTGCGAGGTGAGAGCAGCCCCGAGGGTCACGTGTGGACGTGGGAGGGAGATGGCCAAGAATCCGGGCCCCCTTCCCTGCCTCCCCGTCTGAGCTGCAGGAATGTGCAGTTGGCAGCAGGGAAGTCGCTGGCGCATCTCAGGGGTGAGATGGAGGGTCGGCAGCTCTGTGGAGAATTTGCTTCCCACCTCACAGCCCTCAATGCTCCTGGGTTTAACACCGCATGTGTGAACAGGCTTCTGGGGATGATTTCCACATGTGGTTGAAAATATGGGCTGGATTTAGCCCAAGGGTGAATTTAAGCTCATGGTGGTCAGACTTGGCCTCTCCAGAGCCCACCATGGTGGTGCTGGGACTTTGGGACATGGGTGGGATGTGAGCAGCAGCCTTGAAGGAAGTTAAGAAGTTGAACAGGGATCTGCAGGAGAAAACACACAGTGGTAGGGCAGGGATTAGCAGAGTCACCATGGAGCCTATGAGGGTTCAGCTGTGTGAAACAACCTCTGATTTTGGAGCAGGAGTGAGGAGCCAGCAGATGCCCTGCTCATTGGAGGGACTGGGATGCAGGAAATGTTTGCAATAGACTTTTTATGTGTGATAAATCTGCATGGGGCCTTGGAGAATGTGAGCGAGTCAATGTAGATGGTAGCATTAATGCTGGGGTGGGAGGCTGGCAGCTTGGCGGGTACCAGGCTCTCTGACCTCACATCTGTACAGGTACGAGGAGCTCAAGTCACTGGCTGGAGGCCTGAAGGCTGATGCTGATGGAATGGCCTCCAAGGCAGACACGGCTTATCAGGGCAGCCTGATGCTCCTCAGCTCCCTGTCCCGCCTGACAGAGATGGACGTCGGGTCCTTTAAGGTGAGGGCTTTGTGCCTGTCACGCCAGGAAATCCCCTTTTGCTCTTCCTGCTGCCCTCCTTCCTTATCCTACCACCAGCCCGGCCCTTCCCAGGGCTCCATCCCTCTTGGAGAGTCACTAGATAGGCATCATCCTCCCCTTTTTTCCCTTTTGTCTCTGGTTCCTGGTGGGCACTGGGGAGATGCTGGGGACCCCACTGTGTCTCTCTTTCAGGAGGAAGCCTCAAGGCTGAAGCAGGACACAAGTGCCCTGCTGGGGCTGGTGGACACCTCCCTGGCACAGTACCGGGGCCTGCAGAGCCGTGTGGGGCACTGGGAGGAGGAAGCCAAGCAGCTGCTCCGAGGGCAAGAGGGCGAGAGAGCGGTAAGAGGTTGGCTGGTGAAGGGTCATCCCCAGCAGGAGGTGCAGCCTTGGGGGGCACCTGTGGCCCCACCACTGTCCCTGTCCGTCTGTCAAAGGCAGCTCTGCCTGCCTGCTGCAGGATTGGACCCTCCCCTGGGGCTGGTCTTCAGACCTCAGTGTGTGCAGGAAGCTGCTGGTGCAGGGTTTCAGCTGCATGTCTCTGCCGTGTTAGGCAGGTTAAAGATCTGCTCCTGCAAAGATTAGAGCCGAGATCACTTGTGATACAGCTGGAGCTGGTTGAGGAGCACCAGCACAAGCTTCTGATGGCAGATCAGCCTGTGGCAGTCTTGATTAAGGGGCAAGGGCAAGCATTTGGGAACAGACTGATGGGTCTCTTCCAGCCCAGCTCCTCCCAGACTGCTCTGTGAGGCTCCCATACCGTGTCCTTCACCCACCCTCAGTGTCCCTTGATCCATTGCAGAAGCTGACCCAGCTGCTGTCCCGAGCCACCCTTGCCAGGAGCACAGCCCTGCAAGCCGTGAGTGCTGGCAATGCCACCTTCTACGAGGTGGAACAGATCCTCAAGAGCCTCAAGGGTACCATCCTAGAAACCCTTCCTTTTCCTTTCCCTGTGGGGTCTCACAAAGGTAGTGTGGCTTCACTTCCACATGCGTTTCTTCCAGGGTTCAACCTGCAAGCAGATGACAAGAGGAGGGAAGCCAAAGATGCCATGAGGAGGCTGCCCATTATCAGCAGCATGGTCACCACTGCCAGGGAAAAGGCAGACAGAGCCAAAGGGATGGTGGGCAGTGCTGCCTCTGAGGCAAAGGCAGGCAGCAGCATGGTGGAGGAGGTGAAGGAAATCACCACAGGGATCCAAGAGGTGAGGACAGACTCTGGTGCTCTTGCTGTGACAAAATGTGTTTGGGAGGGGAGAAACATGGAAGAAGAGGAGATGGTTAGCAACCTCGTGGTGGACCTGATGGGTTGATTTTTGAGATGAAGTTTCTCTACAGTGGGTCCTGCAGGAACAGCTTTGGCTGTAGATGATCCCTGCAGGCACATTTCTTCCATGAGGGTCTCTGTGGCATCTCACTGTAGCCACCTGTCAGTGACCAAGGGGATTTTTTCACTCCTGCAGCCAGTCACTGGCAGGCTTGTGAGGTCCCAAAACTGGTGTTTGTGGGTTCCCCCAGACGTGTGTTGTAATTCCCCAGGGATTTCCTGATGTGTGAGGGAGGCATTGAGCCATGGACACAGAGACAACTCTCTGGAGCAATTGGTGGGAGAACATGAGGACAGCTTGTGATACTTTCGGGTCCCTTGTAGAAGGAACCAGTTTCTACCAGTTCCCTTTCCAGTGCACCCAGAATGGTTTGGGCTGTGCTCTGCCCCTCTGAGAGTGCCTTTCCCATGTGTGACACCCAGGAGATTGCCCAGCTGAAGGGGGAAGCCAACATGACAGCTGACGGCGTCCTTGCCCTGGAGAAGGCCGTGGCCACCCTGCGACACGAGGCCAAGGAAGTGGATGACACATTCGAGAGGAAACTCTCGGAGGTTGAGGCGGATGCTGCTGTGATAGAGAAGGTGGATCTCCATCTCCCTTGCCTTTTCTCCTTCCCTGTTGATTTGTGGGCTTGATTTCACCTTACAGCTGCTGCCTTTCCTCCTTCAGACGGCTCAGGAAGCTCGGAAGGTCCATGACAAGGCTGGCCAGGCAGAGGCAGCTGTGCAGCAGACCCTGACTGCCCTGGAAGAGCTGCTGCGTCTCATGAGTAGGTTTTGCAATGCCACTGTGGGGTGTGGATGGAGACAGGTCCCCACTGGGGTCTGGTTAGGGCTTCTGGGAATTTAGTGGGAGGCTGAATTACGAGATACCTGTGAACAGGCTGGGCAGCAGGGTGGAGATGAAGTACCTAGAAAGATCTGGTCCTCAACCTCCATGCATGCTTTCCTTCCTATTCCTTGTTTTCCTTGTGTGCAAAAGACCAGCCTGGCGCTGTGGATGAGGACGGCCTGAGGCAGCTTGAGGCGAACTTCAGCAAAGCCAAAAGCAGCAGCAAGCAGCTGAAGGCAGAGATGTCAGAGCTGGAGCAGACAGCTGAGCTGCAGAAGGCCCGGCTGCGCGTGCTGGAGAGCAGCATTGATGGCATCCTGGCTGATATTAGGAACCTGGAGGATATCCAGAAGAGTCTTCCTCCAGGCTGCTACAACACAAAAGCCATTGAATTGCCGTGAGCCAGCTCTGGAAAGGCTGCAGCACCTGCCAAGCTGGAAGCAGGAGGGCATCCCCAAATCTGGCAGAACTGGCTGTGTTTGGTTGTGTTAAACTGATCCTTACCCTGGAGACCAGTGTGGCAGATGAAGTTCACAATGTCCCACTGGCCCAGGAAAGTCCCTAATTTTTCAAAGTGCTCCGTCCCTTGCTCATGGGAGGAAGGAGACTCCTGGTTTGTTATGGTGCTACTGTCTGAAGAACAGCCCATTCCTACAATATCTCTGAGGTGCTGGGTTAGGAGTTGGCCTTGTGAGTTTGCACAGTTTGGACCCTGTGAAGCTCATAACCGAGAGGTTCTCCATCACCTGTGGATACCCTGTCCTGGTCTGGCACACACAGAAGGGCTGGGGTCTCTGTCCATGCTTTTGGCACTGCCACCACTAGCTCCTCCTCCTGTTCTCCACGGGATTTTCCTCACCTTCAGCAGCTCAGCAGACAGGGAGCGAGCAGCATGAGAGGCTGCTGGGGGAGATGAGTTCTGAGTTGTGGCACTGGGGATGCTTCATGTGGTGTCCCCTCCCAGGCTGGCATGCTGTGGCTCTTGTACCTGAGAGCCCCGTTCCTCTCTGCTGCAGTGCTTGTAACCTGATTTCATTCGTTCAAAAATATGGAAGATGTCTTGAATGTGTCTCCACCTCTGTTTTGGTGCTGCCTGTCCTCCCTCCCTCCCTCGTGGTGCTGTGTGTTTCTCAGAGGCCACCATCACCACTAAGGTAGCTCTCCACGGGGGTTTCCCACTGTTATCTCAGCAGAGCTTGGATGAGCCAAAGACCACAGTGCTCCCTCCACCCTTCACTGCAGCTTTCATGCGGGTCCAGCTGCATTCTGACACTGCTCCCACCTTCCTTCAGCTGCCATGCAGGGGAAAAAGTTTCAGGGGAAATTATTGCCACCAGATGCTGGTGGGATGAAGCTGTGCTGGAGCCCCTGCCCTGCATGGTGGTGAAAGAGGAGGTCCCAGATGGAGAAGGAGGCTGGGGACTCACTCACCCCACCTTATCTCTTGAGTCTCTGATAAAGCAGCGTCTGTGCTTTTGCTTCATGATATACTGAGTATTATGTCCACTTAACACTTTTATTTAAGTGAGATGTATTTTAGTCCCTGGCATGTGTCCCTTCCTGTGTTGTAGGGACATCTGTTTTTCCATGAGTTGGGTTTTTTGAAAGGTAGGAGGTCAATAACTGATTACTCTTGGCTAGATCTTGCCTACCACTTTATTTTTTCAGGCTTCCTCATTTAGGGGAACTTTGCCATGGGTTATCCCAGCAGTGCAGGCATTTGCTCTCTTGTTCTGACTTGGTCTTTGGGCTGTTTTAAAATCACACCAGTAACATCTCTGTTTTGTTTTGTTTATTACATAATTTAAACATTTTTGCTGATAAAGTATTTTTTTGTCAATGACCGTTTTTTCATATAGCAACAGAAAAAAAAAAGAAAAAAAAGGGCTTCAAAACTTTTGACAAAGGTGAAATTGGTGGCATGGCAACTTCAACCCCTTTCCCTCCCCCCTTTATTTATTTTCTTTCCCCAAAAGACGTTTGAAGTTCATTTCACTTTCAGCAAATTGACTGTTAAAAAGTGGCGGTTCAAAGACCAAAACCCACAAGCTTCCTCCCACACCTCCCCTGCACCCTGGAAACCCCCATCCTCACCTCCCCCGTGGTCACATGGATCATCACAGATGATTATTTTCTTCCCATGCCCACCCAAAGACCTTTTTCCAAACCAGTCCCAGAACTGATGGCCCCATTACAAACCCCTGTCCCTCCCCCATCCTGTGAGTTTTACTGAGTGGATACACGAAGGTGAGAGCAAAGGTAGGACAGAACAAACTCATCATCCCCACCACACCTAAGCTTCACTGTCCCAACCCCATGGATCAGGAGGCCGTGGCATTCCCACATCCCCTTCCATGTACCAGAGGGAGGGAGGGAGGATCAGAGATGGCTTTTGGACATGACTCTTTCTTTCTTTCTCCACCTCCATTTAGTTTTCTGTGTCTTTCCTTGGGGAATACCCGCTGCCTTTGCTCCCCCTTCAGAGGTGGCCAGGAGGTTCAGTCCCTGTGTGTTTTGGGGGCTGATTGCCACCATTGCTGTTTCTCTGGCTTGAAACTAAGGAACACAGGGGACATCTGGCAAGGAGGGGAGGCTGCTCTCTGGGATAACTTGTGTGCTGAGGTGGAGAGGGAAGGGAGACAGACAGACAGAACGTGTGGGACAGCAGGCACAGGAGTCCAGCGAGTGGCTGACATACACTGGGTAGGCCTGGAGCAGAGTCCCACACACTCTTGCTTTGGCATCTCCATATCCCCTCATCCTATGGGATATGTACTCAGCCACCTGGAGATACCAGAGCTGGCACTGAGGGACTCAGCTGCCGAATTTACAACAGTTCCCAAACAAATCTCTCTGCAGAGGGAAATCCCTGACCAGGAAAGACCTCTCCTGGCCTTTGGGTGAGTCACAACACTTCTGTCTGTCTGGGAAGGGCTGTGCCCTCCTGAGAAGTTGTCAACTACTGCTCCTAAAATCCTGCCTGCTGCAAGGACCCTGTGGCTGTGGTTGTCTTTATTTGTCCAAAGCAGCTTGCTGTTCCAGGAATGCCAGCAGCACCCAGCAGGTCACCAAATTTAGCACAAAGTCCCACCTTTGGAGCTTGCCTGAGAGCTACTTGTGACCCTTTATGGACTTTTAAGGGACAAAATTAAAAGAAATTTCACATCTTTCCTTTGAAAGACTCTGGAGGACTCTCAGGCACAGGCAGAAGGACTCTACGCAAAGTGATACAAGGTTCCAGGGAGCAAAGGGAGAGGAGAAGGTGAGGGCTGAACCTTCCCCATGGCTGTGACCTTCCCCAGGAGCTGTTCAGGGTCCTTGTGCCCTGGGATGATCATCAGGACAAGGCCCTGCTTCAGCAACTCTGCCCTCCACAAGACTTCAATAACTGCTCCACATGACCTGTCCTGATTTTACCATGAGCAGCTCCACCAGGGTCCATCCCCAGCATCAGGGGGCATTTCACAGGCACAGGCAGGAGCCTGGCTTGTCCCAAGGAATGTGCAAAGTAGCCATGGCTGGTTTGGGAGGGGGAGGTTATCATGCATTTAATGAACTCTTCAAGGAGAGGAAGAGAGTAGGAGTGGCAGGAGAAGATGGATGGAGCAGAAATGGAGATCTGGAGGGAAGAGGATGGGGGTGGACACAGCCAGGTTTGAGGCAAATTCTCACCAGAGGCTTTGGCTCACCACCTGCTTCTTTCTACCCAATTTCTTGCCCTATAAACAGCAGATCCCTTACTAGGTGCTGTGGGATGCCCTCTCTGACACTGGGTAAGAGTAGAACATCACCCCAACTTCACTTGCCTAGGGAGTGGCTTCAGTTCTTGCAGCTAGGGGAAGGTGAGCCATGACATTCTTCCCATAAAGCTTCAGCAGCAGTGCTTACCAAGGCCTCTGCTCCCCTTTAGAAATGCCTTCTCCATGACTTTTCAGGGGCAGGAGGAGGATTTTGTTGGCTGGGTTGTCTCATGGCTGGCCTGAGGAGGTTCCCTTGCCGTGGGGCACCGAGCTGGTTGTGTTACCACTGCCCACTGCCAACCAGGGTTTGGTTGGTCACTGTGGCGGGAGGCCCAAAGGGCTCACACTGAAGCTACTTAATAAAAAAAAAAAAATCCACCCAGATTTATTGAGCTTAAGATGTGTAAGATGATGCAGAACAGGCAGCCCCTGCCCTGAGCATGCTGGGAAGATGGACTGAGGGGACCATTTCCCGGGGACATGCTGGGAGCACACGGAGCACGTCGCTCCCTGAGCAGCCCCTCCTCCCTCCCCATGCACGCAGGGCAGGGCAGTACCCCAGAAAAAGAGACCAAACCATTCCCTGGACATGGCTGCACAACAGAGTGTTGGTGCTGGGGGTGAGAGGCAGACACGGGCAGGAGGCCATGGGATGGGGAGAGAGCTGGAGACACGGACTGAGAGAGAAAAAGAGTGATGCAGAGCTGTAGGCAGGCGGGACACGAGGGCTGTCTCGCTGCAGGCTCTCGGCGCTTAGCCAGAGGCGTTGATGTAGAGCTGGCTCTTGAGGATGTAGTCAATGACAGGCTGGCACAGGTAATCCACGACGTGTCCATCCCCATGCTGCAGGGCCAGTCTGGGGACGAGGGGAGAGACAAAGGTGTCAGAGCCCACTTGGGTGGGTCAGGTGCCCCTGCAAATGGAGAGGCTGGATGGGGACGCGCCGCTCCCCGCTCTGTAGTGGGAGTAGCCCTGCTGCACCCACCTGCTTTTGGTGGAGCTGACAACTGACATGGGGTGGTTTGAGTCGTCCTTCACCACCAGGATGTTGTTCTGCAGGGGAAAGAGGAAAACAGGAGTGAAGGGATGGCTTGAAAGCAGATATCTGCCCTCCAGCCTCCCCACTCTGCTGTATGGTGCCACATTGCTCATCCCATCCACCAGCTGAGAGCACCTGACCCTGAGATACTTTGTGTCCCATGACAGAAGTGTCCCCCTGGGTGAAGAGAGGCTGTGAGTCCTGTCCAAGCCTTCCCTGGCCGCGTGTGCACCCACTCACTCACTTTGTACTTGCGGAGTATGGAGGAGTGGTTCATGATTCGCTCAGGGTCTGCTCCGTCCCGCGGCACCACCACGATCCCAAACTCCCCGACGATCACCTCCATCTGGGAGCAGCACAGAGTGTGAGAGCTTTGTAGCCAAACCTGCCACAGTCTGCCAACCCCACCCTGCCCTGTGACAGCTGGGCCACGGTCTGGAGGGAGATGGGGAGTGATTCTGGGGCTCTGTCAACAGCCTTTGGCAGAAACATGGAATTATGCAGGCAAGTGGTCAGCAGTAGATCAAATAAAAGGCACAAGGTTAAATCCTATTAGTAGATGTTGAGGTCAGGCTTTGAGGAGAACTTGTGGCAGAAGGAGGTGACAGCTGAAGAGGTTGGCCAAGGTGAATGTGACCTCTGCCTCGCTGGAGGGGTTCATGAGCAGGATGGATGTGTTTGTCCTGGCAGACGTCTGGGAGGATTGTTCTTCCAAGGCTGTTTGGCCAAATTTGCTACTGCATGGGGCCCACTCATAGGGCTCACACCTATCTCAGGTGAGACAAATCAGGCTCATCTAAAAGAGCCTTGGGTCAGCCAATTCAGGCAGCAGGAGCCTATGAGGAGGTGCTGCTGCAGCCTGTGCTTTGATGTCATTTCTGCATCCTTTGTGCTGGGCTCCAGGGCTTGGCTCCTTTCAGTTTTTCCAGCCCTTCAAAGGAGATGCCTGCTGCCTAAATACTTTAAGAAGTTAAGGATTGAAGATGTGGTAACTGATTTTTGAAGGCTGAGAAGTTCAAGGAGGGTGGTTTGTATTGACTGACTGATTTCAGTGAGGAGCCAGGGGAGCCCTCACAGCTAGGAGCAGCTGGTGGGTTGGTAGCCCAGCCCCTCTCCAGGGCTGATGCTCTCCCATGAAAATATCGCTTCTTCCAGCAAGGACCAGCAATGAAAGATGTTGATTTTGCTCTAAATATGTTTAATTCCTAACATCTGGACCACTCCTGTAAGTACCTTATTTCCTACCTGCATACCTCATTCTGCTGGGATTGGCATCTACTTGATACTGGCTCCTTCCAAGGGACAAGGAATGGGAGCCACAGCCTTTGGGAATGCCTTGGGACAGGCTTACCCTGCCACCCCAGGTGATGTCCTCTGCACAAACAGTGAACAGGGTACAGGGCTTGGGACCATGGAAACCCTGTGGCAATGTGCAGGGGAGATGACACTCAGGGTTGGGATGGAGGAGGCAATGGATGTGGTGGGCCCAGCTCTTGTCATCCCAAGGGATCTTGTGGCTCCCAGGAGCACTGGCTGTGGGAAGCAGAGGAGGAGAAGCACAGAGAGGGGCCCAGCAGTGGTAACTCACATCTGCCTCATTCCAGAGGCCAGGGATGCAGAAGGACTCCAGCAGGTCGCTGCCACAGAGCAGCAAGATGCGAAGCTCTGGAAAAGGGAGGAGAGAAGCTCAGAGGTGGGAGCACAGGGGGCTGAGCAGGCCCCCCCCCCAACTTTGGGGGCTGGCTTTGCAGCTCAGCAAGAAAAGTGTGCTGTGGGAAGGAGTTTTCTGCTCTGAGAGGCCCATTAAGATTAATTTATTTGCACAACTGCCAGACAAAAGCCATAAAACCCACCCGGAGCGGGGAGAAAGGTGGCTACGTGGGAAAATGCCTCCATGTTTGGCATTCCCAGGTGGCCAAAGCCTTTAGGCTCTGCATGGTGCTAGTGCTATGATGGCCGTAATGCCAGGCTGTGCATGAAAAGGGTCTCAAACCCACCAGCAAGCTCCCCATGCAGAGCTCTGTCCAGTGGGGCTAAAACACCTCCAGGTCTTTAGAGCAAGGGGCACCATGGCTGGTCAGGCAGACAAAATCTCTCCTGCAGCTGTGTGAGGCTCTACAAGGCTGCAGGCAATGCGGGGATGGGGTGACACCACCATGGGAGGTCAAGTTGGATGGCACTTGAGGGGATTCTCAGGACAGCATGCCAGGGTAGGTCTGTGCTGATGCTGGGAGCTGTGTCCCCATTGCACACTCCCTTATTTCAGGCTGTGGTCTGTCACTGGGACTGGTCTCATCCCAGTTCTGTTGCGTTCCTGAGCCCCAGTAGCTGGCACCAAGGTGAGATGATCCTGTACCTGCCAGAGCTGTCATGCAGATGCTCCCAAGCCATGCAGCGCTGGCCTGGAGGAGCAGGAGCAAGGCAGGGAGGGGCTGTGTACTCACCAATCTCCTCATATCTCATCACTGTCCCCAGGTTGGCATTTTCATCTGAGAAAGGGCAGCAAAAGAGAGGTGCTGGTGCCCAGCCTCGAAGAGGGGTTGGGAGGAAGGGTGGGGAGTGGATCTCTAGAGGTGGTGCTGGACCTTTCCTCTACATACCCACAAAGGTGAAGCGCTCCATGGGCGGGCGAACGCAGCAAATACGGCTCAGGCTTTCTCCCACCTTCCCCAAGATCTTTGCTAAAGGGGAATAAGGAAAATTAATGGGAGAGAGGCTGTGTGACTAACTCATCCAAGCACTTCAGCCACCCTGGTTCTGCAAAATGCTCCTGTGCCTGGGTGTGCAACCACTCCCAGCATCTCCCAACACCTCCTCTCATGGTCCTAACTCCTGAGAGTGCTCCACTGTGCCTTGAAGGGACCAGCTAGACAGCTAAAATAACAAAGAAAATAGTAAGATATCCGTTTTAATGGGATTTAAGTAATGTTCCCTCTTCACAGCTAATGCCTTTATAGTCCACATCCCTCTGTCTTGTAGGGAATCCCACTACATCATCTGTCCTACCAGTTCATCCCTTGGTACCAGGTAGCCTTTCCCTTTGCTGGTCTCACTGCCTAGACATCATCCAGCTGAAGTCCAAGGAGATTTCACAGCCATTTTAAGCTGTTCTTGGCTTCTGCCCTTGCTGTGCTGGATGCTGACACCTGCATCACACCCCTGCCCCACCCTGGACTGGGTACACTGACACTGATGAGATATCTGCTCAAAAATAAGGTGAGGGAGCACAGTTCTATTTGTCAGCCCTGGCTGGGAGGCAGGGGGTGAGCAGTCATCCCTTTCTTTCCCCTGCCACTGCCCCTTACCCGCGGTGGGCTTGCTGGAGACGTTGGTGTTGTTCTGGTAGATGTTCTGCGAGGACTCGTTCTGGGGCTGGCCGATCACAGGGGTGATGGAGGGTGTGTTGACATTGGAGAGGATGCAGCCAGTCACTCTCTGCAATCAGGGAAGGATGCAGTTGGAACAGTATCCTCACCCCAGCGCCCTCACAAAACCTTTCTGACACTGTTACAAGCCTCTGCACCCCTGGTTCAAGGTCACAGAGCCAGCTCACTTTAGGTCCCCAGTCCCATCTGACCTCACCAAATGGGCCTGGGGCTATCAGGACCCTGTGGATAATGACTTGTATTTAAGGTGGTGTCAACTTCTCTGTGTGGGCTAGCAAGGAGCAAACATATCCTCTTCTCCTCCACCCATCCCTGCAGGAGAAGGAAGGTATCACCAGCAATTCCCTGGCTTCAACACCACAGTCCCTGGATGCAGTGGACACCCTGCTGGGCTGGCTAATTCTACTTCTGTGCCTCCTGTCTGGGCTGTCCATGAGCTCTTTCATCCATTTCCTGTCTTTGGTTTCCTTCCTATATCTGAGTGTACCAGCAGCTCTGCTACCCCCATCCCCATGGTCACCCAAGGGTAGTCATCTTCCTCCTTGGCTTTCAGGCCTGCCTGGAACTTTTCCTCCTGGGGCTGTGCTCCCTGGGGACTTCCCAGATGCTGAATTTCCCTGTCAAATCTCTCTGTCAGGTTCATACAGTAGTTCTGGCTCAGCTGGTGAGTGAGGAGGCCTGTCCACCCCTCCCTCCCTCAGGGAGGAGGAAGCAGGGTGTCACTAATGATGTGGTTTGTGCCCAGCCCTGCTTTAATTCAGCCTAAAGCCCTGCTGCCCTCCTGGTGTTCCTGGGTCCAGGATGGCTGCTGGCTCCAGCTGGAGGGCTCCATTTTCTTCCATCATCAGGGCCCAGACCTCAAAGCAGCTGTGACAAGGTCTCATGCCTTCCAGGTCAGGATCTCACTGTGTTCTTGCAAGTCTTCTCGCTGTCAGTTGGAAACCCTGTGGCATTGTTGATGGCCATGAGCTGGTGGAAGGGCACCCCCAACCCTGCACTCTCCCCGTGCCCTCACCCTGGTGCACCCACGGTGCAGGGGCTTGTCTCACCTTCATCAGGTCACGGTGGTGCTCCAGCACACTGCAGGTGGTTTGCCAGGTGTCCTGGTAGCACTCCCAGGGGTCCACCCTGCCAGGAGCACAACAAGGCAACAGTGTCACTCATGGCCACTGCCCGGACCTCCTGCCCATGCCACCCCCTCCCCACTGGGCTGGCCAGCAGTGCCATGAGCAGCCATCATCGATCCCTCAGCCCTGGCATGGACCATGTCCTTCCTCCAGCCCTTCTACACAGTGATCCCTAACAGCTCTGGAGACCTGGATGTGTGCCTGGGCACCTTTCCATGCTTGGTACCCAACTAACCAGCTTTTGTTTGGCTTGGATGTGACTAAATGTGTCATAACCCTCTCTCTGAGGGCAGCCCAAAATGCTTCTGGTGTCACTTCAACCACCAGATGCCACATGGGAGTGCTGGGAAGGTGAAAGTCTGCAGGCTGGTGCTACGTGTCTGGGCAGGGAATGTGCCAGCACAAGGCTGGAGCGAGCCAAGTGACTTTGGGTATCACCCAGACACCAGAGGCTCAGTGAGGGCTTTGAATGACTCCCCGAATCCTGAGGGCTCCCTTGGAGGGTAGTGTAACCCTGCTCATCTGTTCTCTGCTGGACTGCGAGGGGAAGGTCTCTGACTTTTAGTTGAGCTTGGGCTGGGAGAAAATCCATCCTGGAGCTCTACGGGCTGGTGGCATCTCCACATTGCATGCAGGACTTTACCCCCAGGGTGCAGGGAAGGGGCAGGGGGTGCCATGGCAGGTGCCAGCTGTGCCACCCACCTGATCCAGTCGGAGGACTGCACGGCCAGCTGGCACATGGTCAGGCGGTGCCGGCTGGAGACCAGCCCCTGCACAAGAAGGTGAAGGAAGAACAGTTATGAAGCCTTGTGCCCTGGCCAGCCTAGGCTTGCAGAGCTCTCTGGGGCACAACATCAGGCTCACTCACGTGAGACAGGCCAGAAGGATTCCTCCCTGCCCACAGAGGTTTATTTTAGCTCCTGTTTGCTGGAGGGGAGGAGTCCCTGTTGGGCTCAACCCTGGCTACGTGCTTGGGTGGTGAGATTTGCTCAGCACTACCACTCCCAGACCTGTGCTCCAATGGGGCCAAGCTGAGGGGGTGATTTCTTGGTGAAATTCCTCCAGCTTTCAAGGGACAAGTGAGCACTCTTAATTTGCAAGTGCTTCTAAAGGTCACCCATTTGCATAATTTTGATCCCCCCATTAAAAAAATTTGTTTTGAAATAATTCAAACTAAAAAACCCCCACCAACCTCCACTTAAGGCATCACCACCACTACGGTTTTGGGTGGGAATGTTTCTCTTTGCTGCCTAGTACTATGGCTCATTTTAGGGTCTCATTGCAGTTTCCATCTAAACAGCGAGAGGTTTCATCTCTCCGAGACTTTCCCAAAGCCAGGAGCTGCTCCAGGCAGAAGAGGGCCATGAAGGGACCAGGGGTCAGGCAGTGCTCAGCTGTGATTTCAGAGATGCCATCTCCCACAGGAGGCAGAAAGAGGGAATGGGGCCAACCCACCGTTTTCCCATAGGAGTCGTGCACGGGCGAGACGATGCCGCCAATGACAATGAAGCGTCCGGTCTTGTGCAGGTAATCCCGGGCTCGCTCTGGAGGGGGAGGACAAGGAAAAGGGTGCAGGGGGATTTAGCAGGACTCACTGAGCCCTGCAATACCGTGGCAGCCCCCAGCCATGGCCCAGCCAGTCCCTCCACAGCTGGTACACCCCTCCCTGGCCCGTGTCAGCTCCATGTGCTGCCAGGTCCATGTCCCAGCTATGCTAAGAGATGTTCGGTTTCAGGCTGGTATTGCCCAAAGGTGGCATTTGAGGATAAAAATGCTGGTGACAAATTGCCAAACCCACCTGTTCTCCTAACATATGTACCCCAGTTATTGAGACAGTAGCAAGGGAAAAGAGGATAGGGAAGGTAAAAGCAAAAAGGCAGATAAGATTGATGAGCCATTAGAGAGATCATTTTTTCTTCAAGTGGAGGATCTATAAAATATTTTGGATTTTCAAATAAAAGGAGCATTTCTGAAACTGAGGGGGTGATTTCAGGTGATCAGCCATCCCAAGGTGCCACTGTGCATCACATCCTTCAGACACTGAGCTCAGTGTCTGGCACTGCCCTGGGGGATGGTGAGAGGTCCTTTCTGAAGGCCGGGTGTTCCCAGTGGGGCAGTGGCTGCCACATCCCTGGAAGTGCCCAAGGCCAGGTTGGACAGGGCTTGGAGCAGTCTGGGATAGTGGAAGGTGTCCTTGCCTGTGCCAGGGAGTGGAACAGGATGAGCTTTAAGGGCCCTTTCCCCCCAAACCATTCCAGGATTCTAAATCACTTGGGCAAAATTTTTTTTCCTCCGAATTTTGAAACATCTGCTAGGGAATATTATTCAGTTACTGTCAGTTAAAAGTAAATTAGGGAAATATAATTGTCATGGACCTTTTTTCCCCTCCTGAGGGCTTTGAGCAGCCTCAGGCCACTGTGACAGCCTGTGGGAAATTTGCCAGCCTCAATACAGCCTCTTCCACAGACTCACCTGAGATCCTCACTCTATCTGCCTTCCCAGCTCTTGTGCCTTGGACACACCAGCCTCCAGAGAGGGAGAAGTGGGCTTAAATCATTTCATTGGTGCAGGGAGTAAAATCTGATTGCCTGAATTGGATGCACCAAAATTATCCTTCCTGCCCTCAAAATCCCATGAGAGCACATGCAGTAAAACACAGCATGCCTGGGTTTGATTTTTTTGCACAGGCAGGGAGAAGTGAAGACTGATGGATCAGCATTTACCTTTATATCATAATGCAATTTAAAATGTGAATTAAAATAAAAAGGAAATTCCCTGACAAAAAAGCTGCCACTGAGTTTTAAATTAACACATCCTTTCGTTATTTCCTGATTTGCCCTGATTTGATTTTCCCTGCCAAAAGAAGATTAAAAACGCTGATCTGTCCATCTTCATGTATGACCCCTTTATAAAGTTCATCTTTCAGAGGAACTGAACTCTTTGCATGTAAACTCTGTGTCAAGCTCTCAAGGATGGCTGATGGTATTAATTTGTCTTGAGTTCTTGGTGGCAAAAGCCAAAGGTTTTTCCTGGCTACCAGCATCTCAAGGTCTGTATTTAAACAGCCTGGCACCATCTCCACACCTCCAGGCAATGTGAGCCATGCTGCTGGCATGTCATCTCAGCTCCAGCCTCCAGGAGCTCACACCAAATATGCACCACCACCTTCTGCCTTGATGAACCATTTCTTCTGCAGAAAACAGGTACTGGCACAGGGTGCCCAGAGAATTTTTGGATACCTCATCCCTGGAAGTGTCTGAGGCCAGGTAGGCCAGGGCTTGGAGCAATCTGTTCTAGTGGAAGGTGTCCCTGCCCATGGCATGGATCTGAGGGGATGCTGATGGCCTTGCAGTGCTCAGGGGGAGCTCTGCTGCTGGCAGGAGAGGGGTGCTGCTGCTCTGTATCGCCCTCAAAACTGCTCACTTGGCTTTTAACCTGCACAATCTTTAGAGAAACCTGTAAAAATAAGGCTGCTTTCCAAGCTGGGATCTGCATTTCCAAGAGCTTATTGTCTACCTCAGAAACACCACATATAATTTAAATATGCATGGAAACAGGAACACATTTATTGACAATTAGATCCCTGCAAGGGAAGTATTTGGGCAAATGTGGGCTAAGAAGCAGCAGTATGGTGTAGGGAATGGGAAGACCTGTCTTCTGGTTCTGTCTTTTGCCCACAACTTGCAGAGCACTCTTTCACATCCCAGTCTGGTCTGTTCTCACTTGCTTTTGGGGCAGAGCACGTTGTTTGCTTGCAGGGCTGTGTCTGTCAGGAAACTGCAGTCTTGCTTGTTCACACAACCACCAGCTAAACCAGTCCTTCACAGCTATCCACTTCAAAACAAAAACCTCTAAAAGGATTGCATTTTCCTAAATAACACACCAAACCCTGTTTGGAGAGGAGCTGTGTCACTGGTAGGGCTGGCATGGTGACAGGAGCAGCTGCCCTTACTGCTGGGATGGTGGCAGAGGGTTTGGGGCAGGGGGTACTGTGGCTTCAGGGTGGCACAAGAAAGACACTGAGATGCTGTAGCTGGGGAAGGGTCTGGAGCTCCAGGAGTGGCTGAGGGACCTGGATGGGAGCTCAGCCTGGAGAAGAGAAGCCTCAAGGGGGACCTTCTGGCTCTCCACAATTCCCTGGGGGTGGAAGCAGGTGGCAGTCAGGGTCTGCTCCCAGGGAACAAGGGACAGGACAAGAGGAAATCGGTTTAAATTGGATATTGGGAAAAATTTCTTCATGTAAATCGTTGTTAAGCCCCAGCACAGCTGCTCAGGGCAGTGATGGAGTGCCCACCTCTGGAGCCATGTGGAGGTGGCACTTGGGGACATGGCTTAGTGGTGACCTTGGCAGGGCTGGGTTAGGAGCTCTACTCAATCTAAAGGGTATTTTCCAACCTAGATGATCCACAATTTTGTGATTCTAAAATTGCAGTGTTAGTTTGCAGCATCTACATGTGTCCACATTGCAACCATGCTGCTATGTTTAAAGCTTATTTTTATTTTTTTGCAGTTTGAATCAGCTTAGACTGAAGCACTCTTCAGTGGCTAAATCAAGAGGGCAATAGGCCATCATAGCTAATGATGTTAATCATAGCTAATAAGCCTGTTCTGATGTGTTAGTTCATCAGGCCTTGAGTCCTCCCCTCTGCACAAGGCCAGACAAAACTGCTTTAGCACCTGTAAGAGACCTCAAGCATGTTGGTGGCTCATGGCCCACCCTGGGCTGAGGGTGCAGTGCCTTCTGCCATGGTGTGTGCCCCTGGCACAAGCTGCAGGTGAATCCCAGCAGCAGCCAGACATTCCTCTGGGTTTCTGGAAACAGGACACTGGATTTCGTGGGTCATTGCTTCAAATGCTGTGGCTGCTTTGATCTTGCTGTGCTTGCTCCAAGCCCTAAGGTTCATGTTCTCAGAAAAGACCTTTTTCTTTTATAAAATTTGTTATGCCTTTCATGCAAAATATGCTGCCTGTGGGGATCAGGTTCGTGGTCTCCTTGCAGACAATGGTTAATGCCAAAGACACTGCAGTAGCTCTGTATTCCTCTTCTCAGCCATATTCCTTATGGTCAGCTGCCTGCAGCTCCCAACCTTCCTTCCCTGACTGTACAAAGATTTTTGCCTGGGGGAAAGTAGATTTTGGTCTGAAAAGTCCCAAGTCTTTGGCATTTTAGTTCTACTTCTCTGACATTAGTTGGGTGTCTGGCCCTTGAGCTCAGCCCTCTGTCACATCTTCCCACTCCTTTCCCAGCCCATTTCCTGCCTGTTGAATACCTGTAATGTCCAGAGATTATACCAGACCACAGAAAACCCCCTCCAGTGTTTTCATTTTCCACAAGCACTTTATATCCTGCCACACCAAAGCAAGGATGTCAGCTTGTAAATGAAGAGCTCATTCCTTTTCTGTCCGTAATGCTCCAGGCAGCCTCGATGGCTTTTAAACATTGTTGACATAAATAAACTCAGGGCATGCATTAGCCCCCTGGCAGCCTGCTTGAGGGATGGGAAGCTTTCAGCCTTGGCTCCACGCCTGGCAGCTGCTGGGTGACCACAGCCTTGCTGTGCAGGGGAGGGAAGGGACAGAGGTGACACTTGGACCCATCCCAAGCACTGGTGACATTTTCCTGCTTTCCCAGCCCGATTTTACTCACCTGCTCTGCAAATGCACTTTAAGCATTTTCATCTCTGCTGCTTTCCTGAGAGATGATGATTGGGAAAGACCTATCAGAGGTTATGCTCCAGGGCTACAAAACTGAAAAGTGATGGTTTTGTCCAGTTTGAATGAAAAAATAGCATCCCACTTCCCCAATAGGAAATCAGTCCTTATTTAAGAGGTGTTTCTTTTTGGAGGTTCTCACTGAGTATATTTAATTGCAATGTTTAGTCTCCTCTGGCACTGCTCCATCACCTAAATTGGCATTAATGAAATCAAATATTCCTCATGTTCAATTTTTCAAGGTGTAATTTCAAATTGTATTTTCTTTGCCTTTGTACCTGGTTCATCTGCACCCCTAAGACTTCTTTTTTTTTCTTTTTTTTTTCTTTTTCCTCTTCTTACAGAGTGAAACCACAGGCCAGCTCTGATTTATGCCCTTCTGCCCACAGGGGATTGAAGCTGCAGCTGGCTCACACTGTGCCAGCTCTCTGAAAACACACACAAGGTAGCAGGGAAGCAAGAAAGGTTTGCACAGCCTTCACTGCACAGCCCTGAGAGCTGGGACAGAGAAGTTGCACAGACACAGGTGATGGAGAAGGCAAAACCAAGTGTCTCATTTTTATTTTGAGCAATTTGGCCTCTGACATCCTTGGAGAAGAGGTGGGACATGGCCATGAGGTGCAGAGGGCAAGGGAGGCACTTTCCCACTGTCTAAAATGCCTTCTTCTGCAGGAGGGAGTGACCCAGATATGCCAGCACACTTTGTTTTATTCTCAAGCGAGCAGCACTTGCAGGACCTAAATGGTGCTTCCAGAGCTCAGTGTGGGCAAGGAGCCAGCAGTTATTCTCAGTCTAATTGAATGATGTGTATGGATATAGATATAGATAGATATTAAAAAAGAAAAAAGCCCTCTGAATGCCAAATCAGGGATGTATTCATCAGAGGTGTCCTTGGGACATGGCTTAGCTCTCCTGCCCACCCCAGAGCCTTGCTCTGGGTCCCAAGCAGTGTCTTCACCCACAGTCAGATCTTGGTTAGAGCTTGGGAAACTATTGGCATTTCTCTTCCCTGGGATCCCAGAAGACATATTTCTACTAGAGCAAGCTCTGGCTGCTCTTCAAGAGAGGTCCCTCCTTTGGGAAGAAGCAGGAGACTGATTCTTCACCGTGGGGTTGACCCTTCCCAAGGCAAGCTTGGGGAGATCCTAGTGTCCCACTGACCCAAATAGCCTGTCCTACCTCATGCTCAGTGCCTCTTAGACAATTTCAGTCCGATTCTCAGGAGACTTCTAGTTGGTAGAAAAATCCCATTAAGCCCCCTAATGCCTAATGATTTCAATCTCTGAACTAATTGCTCTGTTACACTTTCCCCCACCCCATTAGTGCATAGCTGTACCCAGGCACTGTGGTAGTAACAAATATGGGAAGGGTTTCAGGTGTTGCTGCACATTAGTTTTATCAGCTTTTCATAAGCACAAAAAAAGCACTGGCCACCAAATGCCTCAAGATTTGTGGTGGAAGCAGAGGCTGTGAAAGGCCCTGAGAGGTGAAGCTGCAGGACCTGAGCCTGCCAGCACACCCAGGTCCCCATCAGTGTCCAACTCAGAGCCTCACAGGTGATGGCACTCATGCTATCACCATCTGTTGGCCACTCCTGGCTTCAAGCAGAAAGGTGAATCTAGACGTTTAAAACAAACTAAAAAAAATAAAAGCAGGAGACTGAGTCACAGAAAGCTGACCTAGAAACAGCAGAGCATTTTCTGGAGCCCCAGCTAGATAGGACCTGGGCAGGGCACCTGGCTGGTCCCAGGGAATCTGAGTTTCCTTTGTGAAGCTGCAGAGGGACAATCTATTTGATATAATTGAAATTGAAAGTGAAGACATCCTATTTTCTCCTCTTTTGTTAGAAGTGAAGTATTGCAAGGGTCAGTGTGTCTGAGAAGCTACACAGGAATCCAGGAAGAAGAGCTCTCAGGTCCTAGAGCTTGAGAAGGAGCATCTGAGGAAAAGCATGGCAAAACAACCCAGGCCAAGATGCTTTTCCCTCCTGCAGCTCCTGATCCTGCTGCAATGGAGTGGGAGGGAGCAGGCAATGCCCATCAGGTGAGCAACATGAGGAAAAGTACAGGGAGCTGCTTCTTGAGTTAAAGTGCCTCCAGCTCCTCCAGGCTGGCACTGGACCTACTTTTCTGTCAGATGGGTGATCAGCACAGTGCTGCCACTCTCTCCATTTCTACAGAGGAGCAATATAACTTATTGCTTGGAGATCTCCACTTGGGAATCACAGGGAGAGCAGGAATGTTCTCAGCACCATGCTGGATCTCACCTGAGGTGGTGGACATGTTAAATACCTCCACAAGGTGTTAAACACCCAGGGCTACTTCCTGGGTGTCTTAGAGGTCTTGGGGCTAAAGGGGCCAGGCAAAGCATCTAATGAGGTAAAAGCAACCAGATAGTTGGATGGGACTTGGAGCAACTTGGTCTAGGGAATGGTGTTCTTGACCATGGCAGGGTGTTGTAACAGATGATATTTAAGGTCTCTGCCAAACCATTCTGTGATTCTAAAAATGGATGAAGAAGAGGCCTTCACTCTGCCAAGGTTCTTTGAGCTGTCTTCTGCAGGACAGCACTGAAACAACTTGCTTAGAAGCCCTTGGAGAAGGATTGAACATCTCTAGGTAAGAGGATTTTCTGTATATGTGGAAGTGGAAAACGAAAAGTCGTGTACCTTTCCCTGTCTGGTGCATTAGCTGTCACCCCACAAATCAGCAAGAACTGTCCATGGTGTATTGAGGTTGAGAGGAGAGAGTTTTCCTCTTCTGGTGTAGTATTTTCCTTGTTTTTAGGAAAAAATGTGCCAAAATGTGGGTTTGCGAGTGTTCAGTGTAAAATGCCCCTCTGAATGCCAAGATCTATTTAAGTACAAACTAGGGGAGTTAACATCACTGTGGCTGTGCTGCGAGAAAACAGTCAGAGCTACTTTGGCTGAAATCTGTCTCTCCTCTGGGATTTTTGAGGCTAGCAGCTCTCCAGCTGGTGTAAGATGATGTAACATGCCACCCACGGTAAAGCAACATCAATTTGTGGCATGAATCTGGCACAGAGCTGGCATTTTGTGGTTGTATATCAACTTGGATGAGGGTCTAAATATCAGGAGCAAAAATAAAGGGTTTGGCAAGCAAATGGGAGGGTATTCCAGACAGTCCCAACTGT
Source organism: Polioptila caerulea (assembly GCA_013397295.1). Taxonomy (NCBI): domain Eukaryota; kingdom Metazoa; phylum Chordata; class Aves; order Passeriformes; family Certhiidae; genus Polioptila; species Polioptila caerulea. The sequence goes on along the minus strand of VYXF01008168.1, from coordinate 8,636 downwards.
TCCGCTTTGAAGTGATTTTTGTTATTTTGGGCCAATGGATAGAGTCACACAGCAAAAGGGTATCAGAAAAAGGCAAGATTTTCACTATTCTGCCATGGTTTTATATCTACTTTCATCAAAATGTGGATAGAACATCCAAAATAGGACAGGCACCTTAATGTACATCCCTGGAGAGGTCCCAGGCCCTATCTCAGTCAGGGAAATTGGTGTCACAGAGTGCCTTGGAAAAAAATGAAGGGGAAATAAAACCCCAACAGATTTCCACACTCGTTTTCCAGTGCCCTAATTTCCCTGTGGAAGCACTCTGTTTGTTTTCCTTTCCAAGCTGTTGTAGTTCATCAAAGGCAGAGCTTTTTACGTCCTGGCATGTGCTGTGCTGCTCCTGCAGGCTGACACGTGGCAAGATCACAATCCTTCTGGGAGCAGAGGATTTATGGTTCTCAATTCCCCACGGAGCAGAGATGAGGAGCCTTTGCCCAGCAGCTCTTTGCTGGTCTTGGGCTGCCTCCACACGGAGCTGACCCCCGTGTGTCTGACCCAGGGCTTGCCTTTGCTGGCAAAGTGCCTGAAGATGCTGGCCTTGTCTGGGATCTGTGTTGGCTGAACCAGGACACAAAACAGGCAGGCAGAAAACATCCCACCTACAGAGAGGCAGAAAGGCTGGGGGATGCTGGTGAGGGCGTGGGGTGGCAGAGCCATGGTATGATTTCAGGCTCAAGGTGACACCAGAGGGACGTCACATCCCCATTACTGCAGCTGTGTATCAGCAAAACCTGTCTCTCTGCAGACACATTCCCAAGATCCCATTTTCCCCAAAAAGAAACATCAACAATGTTTTTGCACAAAGCAAAGGCGCCAGAGGCATAGTTACGTGTTTAAGCATCCCCAACCCAGCTTGTCCTGGGAAAAGTGGATTTTCTGCTTTCCCTTGCTGATGAACCACAAAGAAACGTCATCTCCTCAGGGAAGGCTGAAGCTCAGTTAGGGGCTGTTGGATTTTCAGTGAAAATAGAAACCTTTGTGTAGCAGGGGCTGTGCAAGTTCTTCCTTGCCTGGTTCAGGGATGGGTTCTCCACCCATCCCATGGGGACCTCCTCTGCCTGTGCCTCCTATTCCAGCCCTGAAACAGACTTATCTCAGTTAATCTTCTCCTGGGGTAAGCCCTACAGTGGCTTTTGAAAATGCATATTTCTGAAGAATCTAGGCTTTTCTGTCCCCAAATATTGATTTAGGAATTTTCTTCTGTTATGACTGAGATACAACCAGTGGCTCAGGCTTATTGAAGAAAACTAGTTGATGCTGAAAAGGAGGAGGGGAAAAGGGGTTTCTGAGCCAGGTTGCCTTTTCCTGCAATAATGGTGTTTCAGTGGAATGAGATGCCTTGGCCCTGGTTTATCTTCAGGGTTGTGATGGGCACTATTGACTTTCTCCACACAGGGCATCCCGAAAATCTATCCCTGCTTGGCTGGGCACTGGTGCTTGGATTGAAGAGCTATAAATACTCATGTCAAAATCCAGAGGTGTCCTGGCTTTGTCTCTATCTTATGCTGATTTTTCAGTCTTTAGAGGTTGCTGGGTCTTCCCAGACCTGCTTTGGACTCCCTGGTCCCAGGTGGAGGTTGAGGTTAGGGTTGGGGTCGAGGTTGGAGGTACTTGTGCTACACTTCAACACAGGCAGACTTCCCTGGCTCAGAGGACCTCTTGCAGCCCCCCAGCCTTGCTGCCAGAAGGGCTTTTGGAAGCCAAAGTGTGCAGAGGTGAGGATGCCCATTTGGGGCTGGTTGCCACTCAGATGCACGAAGATCAGCACAGCCGTGACCCACTCCTGCCCCTGGCCCCCATCCCCGTGGTACCTGAGCCACAGCAGCCTGGCAGCAAAAGGATGTGGCTCCCCCCCTTGCACCACTCAAGCAGTCAAATGAGCTGCCCAAGGTTACATGAGAGATGTGGGCTGCCAGTGTTTAGCATGCAGCTAATTGATACCCTTGGCACTGCAGGGGCTGATGTTAAAAAGCATCAGAGAAAGACAGTGCAGGAGGTGAGAGCATCACAGTGAGTGCAAATGGTTTTTAGACAGAAGCAGAGCCTCTGTTTCCTTCTTGAATGAGGTTGTAGCACTGGATTTCTCACTGCCAGGTTTGTTTATAGTCGATGGAAGTAAAAGAAGGTATGTGTCACATTTTGGGAGGTGGCATTATCATAGAACCAATGTGATGTCTCAGAGACTGTAAGAAATACTGCTAAATATTTAACAGCTTATAAATGTTTTAAAAGAATCCCTGAATAGCTATTGATGGAGTTTAGTCTCGTGCTCAGGAAAACTCCTCACTCTGGGTCATGAAGAGGAGATGCTTGAGATGCAGGAAGCTGATGACAAAGGCTGGGAAAATGAGTCTGTGTGGGGTGCAGTGATGGGAAAGTGGCATTAACTGATACATGACGGTCCCCAGAAGAGCCGTGGGTGCTGCAGTCCTGCCGGTGCTGCTTCGTCCTCCTGGCACAGCACCCCAGCATCTGTTTTGGTGTGTTTGGGGCAAGTGCTGGGCGTGGAGGTGTGTTAGTGACTCAGCCACCGCCGTGCCAGGGCTGGGCTGGCGGGTGTCGCTGCCACGCTGAGCCAGGGGCACTCGGCGCTCGGCACAACTTACCTTCCTAGACCCCTTGTACCGAGGAAAGGTTTGGGCTGTTTGCTGTGATTTCAGCGGCGTGGATGCCAGTGGAAGCCCCTCCGCTGTGTTACAGCCGGATCAGCAGGGATGCCGCAGCTCCCCGTGCCTGATCCATCACCCCGGGTGTTTTAAGGGAGGGCTGTCCTGGCTCTGCCCTGGTCAAGCCATTCCCCTGCGCTCTGCCGGTGCTGCTGAGCTCCAACGCCAGGGCGGAGCTCAGCCAGCCTCTCCCTGTCTGTCACGTCCTCCCGGAGCCCCGTTACACCTCCCGCTCCATCCATCGATCCCTCCAGCTGATTACCCATTCGGATTTCAGCTGAGGATGAAATGGAACCAGGAGGCAGCCTCACAGGGGCCTCCACTCCTTACTCACGTCGCCGACAGCAGAGCAAAGTCTCTTCTCAAGGCCCTGACAAGCTTTTGTTAGATGGAGGGGGAAGGAATTTTGCTTCTGGACATTTGTCGATTTATTTCTATTCAAGCAAAGGGGAAAAGGTGAAGCTGTCATGCTGCTCAGGCATTTCTCCCAGCTCTGTCCCAGGCAGCGACGCTCTCATTAAACTGCTCTGCAGCTCAGTCATCTCAATCAAATAAGAAAAAGTGATTCTTGAAACTCAGGATATTAAAACAATACATCATTAACAAAAGCCTCAGCTCCTGCTTCTTCATCCCTCTTTACTTAGAGAATTCCATCCTTTCATCTCAAATCCCTTGCTATAGGGTGCAGTAGCCCTCAGTTCTGCTCCTCTACAAGGATTGCAGTCAAAGAGCAGCCTGCTGAGATTTTTAATTGCTCAACTTTTCTTAAGAACCAAGCAAGAGGAGTTTATGTTTGATAGCAGAGTCCTCTTTGATTGTTTTCCACCAGATATGGTTTTTATCCAACAATTGGTTGGGGTATTAACTCTCTTCAACAACAGATGCACATAGGACCTAAGGGAAATTTAATTAGACAAAAAGGGAAGAATAGTGGGGATTTGCTGACTTTCAGGTTTCAGGCTATTTACAGGCAGTGTTTTTCTATGCAAGTCCAGGTCCTGGGCACTGTTTGAGATGAGGTAGGTGGGAAACTCCATGGTCAAACAGCTTTAAAATATCTGAGGTACCAAAATGCCCTATTGGAGGGCCACATCTGAATGACATCTCACAAATCTCTTCCTCCCAAAGAAGCCGACCTGGAGCAACCTGTCATCCCATAAATCCACATGCAGGGGATGAGGCAGATGATACAGATTTGATCAGAATCATCTGATATTTGCCATCAAGTGCTTCATAGCACCCAAAAACTGTTAAAAAAGCCAAGTACCTGTGACTGAGTCAGATAACCCCCCCTAAAAAATTGGGACTTTACCCAACCTGCTGCCTCTGAGACCAGCTCTGAACATCCCCATGGAGCCCAGACCCAACTTGTGGGTACTGTGCATTCAGAAGGGAGGAAGGAAGGCTGAAATCTTCCTCTGCAAGAGCAGGGAGGCCCCAGTGAAGCTCTGCTACTTGCAGGCTGATCAGCAGAGGTGTAAAGGGGAATCAAGGGGTCCAATCCCTGGAGATGAAGCTGTTCTTAGAGCTGGGCAGAAATAAAACTGTGGATGATGAGCAAGGCTTTGTGAATGAAGCTAGAAGTTTGCATATGGAAAGAATGGATTGTGAAGACTTTCAGAACCTTAAAAAGGAAAGAAAAAAATGTCTAAAGGGACAGATTAGGGGGTGTGGGCAATCACAGAGGGGCCTTTTGTTCTACAATTGAAGAAAAATGAATAAAAGAAAATAGAGAAAAATAATCAGTGTCAAAACACAGCAATTGATTAACTAGATACCATTTCAGGCCACCAAAATCCTCATTTCAGTCTGAAGAAATCATCAGAACAATCCTCCAATTCTCACATATCCACAGGACAGTACAAGCCCTTTCCACTGCAGAACCTACAAAGAAACTGCTCTCAGCACCTTCCTTCCAAATCCAACTATTTGTTTTCTCTGTCTCCAACTCTCAAACACCACGACAGAGAACCTGGAGCCTCTGACCTTGTCTGGTGATGCTTTTAATCCCAGGATTTTACCCAAGACCATCTTCAAAACGAACCTTTTTTTTTTTTTTAATTGAAAATTTTGCTTTCTGCCTTTCTTGACAGAGCTGCTTTTTGGTTTTCAAGCTCTGGACACAGTTGTATTAGGGCTCTCTGAGCTGGGGACACATGGGGAAGAGATTTAATTGTCAAAGCAAGCACAAGCTCATTGTCTGGCAGAGCGCCAGCATGGGCTTTGGCGTGTTAGCAGAGCTGCATGGATTAGGTTTTGCTTTTCACCTTGGGGCCTTGGCTTTTGTCCTTTGGGTTGCATCGTTTGCTGGGAAAGGAAGGAGGAGGCAAACTATGAGGAGGCCAAGAGGGAGAAGATGCACTTTAGACAGCAGCCCTCACTGCTGGGTGTCCGTGCCACTCAGCGTGTCCCTGTGCTTTGTGCTGAGATCCAAACTCAGCGTGGGGATGTCTCAGATGTCCCCTCCTGAGCTGGCTGCAGGGCAGCAGGGTTAAGCAGCAGCCCAGTGCTGTCTGAGTGGCAGCAAGAAATGAAAGTGAACTGCTTGGGGTTTGGTGTGTTAGCTGAGGGAGCAGGTGGGCTCCCTGCACTGAACAGTGGTGGAGTGGTTAGTGGCTTTAATGCAGGGCTTTGTTCTGAATCTTATTTTTCTTCAATTATTAAGACTTTTTGCTTGAGCTCTTCTTTTTCTTCTCCATACCTCCTTAGGCTATAAATGGAGTTTCATTTTGGCTTAAAGGCCACCAATATTTGCGTCAAGCTTTGGAAACAACTTTTGCCTTCTTTGTCCTTCCATCTTTCCTCCTCACCACAGTAAAGTCCCCAACTTTTTCTCATAGGCACATAAAGCTAGAAAATACAACTGAAATTTGTGATTCAGAAAGCAGCTGGTACCACAAATAACTCAGAGTCTTTTCAGAACTATGTGGGTGTTTGTCTCAACCCCTTGGTAAGGATGGCTGTACATGACTGTGTCTCACCTACTTTCTTGTTATATTTTATATATCTTAGGCAAAATATTAATTTATATGTATGATATTAATTTTGTGTACACAGACACGATTCAGCCTCATTTGGGGAGCCCCAGTGATCCAGAATTTTAACTGGCAGACAAAGCAGAGAGCTCTGTTGCAGTAAGTTCAGCTCCTCACAAGGTTCAGTGGTGGGATGCAGATTTGGGATTGTAAGAAGAATTCCAGCTTTCTGGAATCCCAATGATAAAGATGAGTCTTACATTCATACAGCTGATGGAAAAAATAACTCAATAGGAATCTTTCCCCCACTAGAAGAGACTTCTACACAATTAACTAATCTCCTATTCAGGCAAAAATCCTATGGGAAAAGGCTGGGCTTCAGTCTAAATAAAACAGGGTAAAATCCACACTGAGAAAAATGACAGTTGACATACAATGGTGTGATTACAGTGACAACCTGAGCAAATATTGTACTTCCTTTTGGCTTAATTAGTGCTGTATGTTGAGATAAATTGTCTCTCTTTATGTTAAGCAAAAATCCTATTAGGTTCTCAAAACCCAAATATTTGTCTGAATGATGAAGACAATATCTTTGTCCAAATCCAGCTGTTTGAAATGCATCATTTACAGGATGGAGCACTGTTTTGGTTGGACTCTATAGTTCAGAGCTAGAAGAGTAACACAGATTTTGGTTGAGATTCCTATGGCTTCACAGGATTACACTTTTAGACTTGGGGAGAAGCGTTCCTCAAACACAAATGATGAGGGATTTAGAAGCTAAATTGTGTCCTTTCCTCATGGAAGTCTCGTTTGTCCCTATCAGATATCTCAAGTATTGTGTTCCAGGAGCTCTACAGGATGCATGCATAGAAAATTTCTGCATCAAGCCACGCTATTTGATAAATAAGCTGTCTCCCTGAAAGATGTCTGAGTATTCATTTACACCCTTCACGTGACAGAGAATCCAGCAGGTACCCAGGTACTTTCTTATATTGCTTGATTACCTTCACTCAAACCCACACAAAAGGGGTGCGTGGTCCACTCTTGGCATCTCACCAATACTTATTCTGCTGAGCAAAGTTGCCCACTTTCATCACATATCACATATCCCTCCCCCAAGCAGATCAAGATGCCCCTTAACATATTTAAGGATAATCCCTCCCTAGGCTCCTGCCACAAAGCCTGGCTTCCAAAACTAATGGAGTTCTTGTCACCATTCCTCAGAGGAGGGTTTTGCTTGTGCTGTACATGAAAATAATACAACCTTTCTTCCTCTGCTTGATATTCCCCTGCTCATATCCACAAGGATCACATTTGCTGCTTTATTTACAGCACCACACAGAGTTTGCATTCAGTGGGTTGTGCACAATCCCCCCTCAGTCCTTGACACCACTGCTGTTTGGCAGAAGACATTTGCCTTTTGTTTATTTTTGATGTGTGTTCTTCCTTGCTGGACATATGACTTTGCCTTTGCCTTTGCTGTTGAACAAGCCCTTTTTATCAAACAACCAGAGTCAGGCAACACAACTGACTCATTACCAGCAGGAATTGCTGTTCTGCCCACTTTAGGGTTATGGCCACTTTTTACCATCAGGAATTATATATTTTCTTTCACATCTTTGCTAAAGATACTAAGAGTAGTGAGCAAAGAGAAAATCTTATTGCAAGTCTATAAGAACATGCACTGCATACTAATATCTCACTGATATTCATTTTTTAAAATACATTTTCTTACTTATTGTTAGTCCACTGAGTAAGGGCTACATGGATATCTCTAGTGTTACTTAATTAAAATAAGACAAAATGTGAATTCCAGAAATCTTTTTTCACCAGTGGTTGCTACCATCAACCAAGGTTCTGTAATTTAATTAAATAATTGTTTTTATTTTTAAGTAGTTCCTCTTGGTCCTTGTTGGCTTTTTCTTTTTGCTTAGGGAATAGGATTTAAAAAAAAAAAAAAAATTCAAGCATATTGGTGTCCAGGCCTACATTTTGCTGGCACTTATGAAATGAAATAACAATGTGATCCTTTGCATCGAAAAACCCATCATTTTCTAACCTGATATGCAACTCATTATGTTCTACAAAAACAAGGTCTGATGCAGAAATACCCCAAGCCGATTTCAATTATTTTTAGAAACTTATATACAGCTTTTAGAAACCCCAGGGATGCTTCTCCACTGGTAGCACAAGACCTTCAGTGTCTGTTTCCCAGCCTTAAATCTCCTATCAGACATAAAGGATGAATCCTGTCTCTGCACTCCAAGGTGGTCTGCAGTGGACACTTCACCCTCACAGGACTCCTCCCCAGCCAAGTGAGCCACTGTTTGCATGGGGATTTCCAGGCATTTTGAGTGTTACCCGAACAGTATTTATAGCACGTCAGACTGCCTTTGATGGAGACTGCCCTTTCTCTCTGCCTCCTTCCCTCCCTCTTGTCTTGCCTGAGCAGGCTGTAGCAGTGATTCTAGTGTCCCTGCCATCTCTATCCCCACAGGCACGCTCGGTAATATCCATCATCTCACACCAACGCTTCCCATTCCGTCGACCTGGTATCAATCTAATGGTTGAGTTCTCCAATATCTCCATTAAGCGCCTGTATTTTTGTCGACTTCTGTACCTGGCTGTGGCTGCTTGGTTCCATCTCCTCCCTGGTCAGAGGAAATGGAAGTGCTGCAGCGGCTGCAGTCTCACAGACCCGAGGACGAGCACCAGCGGACAAACAGCGCCAGGACCGACCCCGGGAGCTGCGGGGCCGGGAGCGTGAGAATGTGAGTGCAGAGCGGGGAACCCGGCCATGCGAGGGGGACAGCCCCAAAGGGCTGGGGACAGCTGCCGGGGATGGGGAACAGGTTCGCGAGGCCCCGGCGGTCCCCGCCCGCGGCGCCTTCAGCACCACCCGCCGCGGACAGCGCCCGGCCCCGCTGCGGTCCCCGGGAGCGGAGCTGCGCCC
>VYXF01008165.1:212991-249382 GCA_013397295.1 Polioptila caerulea | reverse complement strand
TGCTTAAGCAGCAGTTCTTCTAACTACTTTTGGTTTATTTCCACTTATTCTTGTAACATATAACCTGGCCTTTTAGATGGATAGTACTATTCTGTGTAGAAAGACATATTTGTAACTAAATTCAATTAATGTAAAGAAGTACAGGCCTGGTACAACAGCAGATGCCTTGAAAAGTGGGACCAAAGGATGAGATGTAAAGGACCACAGGCATGGGGTGACAAGAAGGGAGGCTCTGGCTAACACTGGCAATGCCACGGCTAAAACCAATGCGCTAGTGGTCAGTTAAAGAAATGCAGACCTGAAAGGGGACACAACTAGCTTTAGGGTGAAAAAGACAGCAAGTATCTAACCTATGTAAAATGCACCTTATACAGAAAATTTTGATGAAATGGGAATTTGGAGCCCAGTGAAGAATATGCAAGGTATAAAATAATATTAGCAAACACATAAAAATGACCCCAACTGCAGGTTTATAGCTTGATTTTGGAAGGACTTAAGGTAATGAAAGTATAAACTTTCTCAGTGACACTTGGCATACAAAGATAAAAGGGAACCTGGAGATTTGTCTCTTATTATCATCACATGTATTTCTTAGGAGAAAATCATACCTAATTACTACCTTAGCCTAGAGAAAGACTATAAGTTTCAGCACAGACTGGCTGGAGATTTTTTAAGTGATTAAAGTACAATTTAATTCTTTAATATTACAATTTTTAAAAAGGCATCTTCTTGTCTCTAATACAGACTGAAAAAGATTAAGATAAGACAATCTTAACACTAAGATTAACAATCTTAATACTAAGATTGTTTTAAAAACACCACTGTTTGTCTTCAGCTAATATTCTTGTTTCTTCTTAGCAGCCTTCAAGGCAATTCCTCTCTTTAATTGAATAACAAAATATTGAAGCACAGAGCAAAATTTTGTTCTTATTTCAACTTCCACAAACCCATTGCAGACAGTGATGCTGCAAATGCATAAATCAGTGCAGAATTTGGAGACAGAGGGTTCTCTGTAAGCATGAAGAGAAACTGGATGTGAATGTTCCTCTCTTCAGTCCTGAGGGTCTCCCTGACATGGAAGCCAGATGGTGACCAGTGGCTACAAGACTATGATGGCAACAACTTTGATTACTCCCTTTCATCCTTCTTCTTTGGCTCTCTCTTCCCATCTGTCCAGCCTTACAAGCAGGGGTGAAACAGCTCAGCACTGGAAGAATCTCTGGAAAGAGGACTTCCTAGGAGTCTCCTGTGTTGTGGTTTTAGATAACACCAAGTTAGGTTTATCCCAACTGAAGGAGTGCAAATGAAGCAGCTAAATGAGGCTGCAGTTCCCACGGAAGCCTTGGGGAACTCAGCTGGCCCTTCATGCAGCTCACACTCAGGCACAGTCCCACCCCCTGGCCTCTGAGGACAGGGACTATGGCAGCCACAGTAAACAGCCCTCTTTCATGTAAGTTTTCTTTTTAGCTTTTAGTAGACCACAAGGACCTAAGTTTTCAAACTGTAAATCTATAGACAAAATTTAGCCAGAGATTTTAGGATTAAATGACAAACTTAAATTCTCACTGTTTTCTTTGTACCTGTAATGGGATACTGTTACATAAATTAAGTATTATCGAAACTCTGATCATAATTTTTAAAAAATCAAATATTTTAACTCATTTTCTTTTATTGTTACCAAGACTAAAAACTATAGCTTACATATCTACAAATATTTTCCTCTGGAGAAGAAATGACAGTAGCCAAATTTTTAAACGTTTTTGTTATCACATTCTACACTTCTGACTACCATGCTTTATGTCTTTGTTATTTTCAACGAAAGGACTTAACTGCTTATGCCTTTTCTTTTGGCATAGTTATACTTCTCTGCAGTAGGAAATAATTTTCAATAATTTTCAAGAAGATCACATTTTTTGAGTTATTTTGTTGCAAAATGGAATTAGTTAGACAGCAATGCATACAGACTAAAGAAGACACATCATCTTACCCAATGAGCTGCTATTCAGGACACTCTCCAAATACTCAACCATTGCCTCCACATCACTGTCCTGTGAATAAATGGAATAGGAATAGCATTAGTGTGAGCACAAACCTAAATACAAACAGTGTGCCCCAGAGGTACGATCCCAACAGAGGATGTCACACCAGTAAGAGTCAAGACTGGACTATAAAGAAGTTATATTGCCCAGGACATTTTCTGTTTTCTTCTCCTAAAACATCAGGCTTTGGAATGATGCTATAACCAAAAAACTTTTAAAGTCAGATTCCTTGTAGAACACAAGTATTTAGAACAACTGTGCGTGGAATTTAAAGGAGATATATTTACTGTGGAGGATGGTGTGCAGTCTCTGAAAATATATCAGCATTTTATCATCAGTTAGTCCTGGAATATCCAAAACAATATTACATTGAAAAAGGCAAGTATGTACTCTTCAACTATGCCAAAATATTTTATGCTTATGATAGCTGCCCACAGCAAATTATTACTTATCTTTCATGTAATTGCATCTACTTACATGTCTAGTAACAACTAATTGAAACATTTTTAATTAAGAAGAGATTTTAACATTTTTATGTTTCAAGTGTTCTGCTACCAAACAGATGGCTAGCAGTTTTGCCATGATATCTTTCATATGAAATGCTGTACATGTACACAGATGAAATTTAAAGCTCTGTCCATTAAATAATGATTGTTGTCCAGGAAGTACATCACAATTTTATGAAAGTCCAAGTATAACTTGGAGTCTGAGTATGTAGAAGCTGCTGTCATATCACATTTAACAAGACAGTATTTCTTGACTATGTAGAACTGACAAAGGAGAATCTTGACCTTGCTAAAAAATAAGTCAAAAATATATATATTTTTTTAAAAATAGCATTCTATGCCTTTAAGACTTCAAACAATGGAATAAAAAGAAACAATATTGATCTCCACTTCCACAATGGACAATCTGCTTTATATTCCTCCGTAATGTTACTCAAAATGCTCATTCTAAATTTTTCAAACTTAGGAACTACCAGTATACCTAAACAGGACAGCAATAACTGTTGGCAATGACTTCCAGTGGGTTAGGGACCTTCTGCTTCAAGTGGGAGCTGTTATGGATGAGCATAAACTAACTGTTCCTCACTCCAAGTTGTTTCATGGGCTTATATCTGAAACAGGCTCTGCTACTTTAGCTGAGGTTCTCAAGGCAGGAATCAGTTTCTTGGTTGGCCATTACAACAGGTAACCCACAAGCTCATGGGTTTGAAGGAGCCCCTTTGCTCTTTTGAAGCAGCCTGTGAGGTCCTGAGTGGATCAAGTCAGCACAAGGGTTTCCAGTTCTGCAGCCAGGAAATGCTAGAGAATGCATTCATTATGCTAATATACACAGTACATATTGAATATTGAATTACAACAGACTTAGTATTACAGATATAATTTCTCTGTATTTCTAAAAAAAAAGAACCATTAGGACTTCACTAAAAAGTTATTAAATCTTTTTCGTTCTAAGCTAAAAAATTATATTGATTTTCTGCTAATATTACTTTGTAATTATTTTTATTTTCATTATCACTAACAGTTAACCACAAATCTACAAAGAGACAAACACAAAGTAAATAACCATATACAACACTATTGCTTTAATAATTATTTTTTTTTTTCTTTTTTAATGGGATAAGGCTTGTAATTCCCAAACCTTTGACTTCTCACAACAGGACATCATATTTACTCCAATTATAACAACAAAGTCTGTTTCTTCTCATTATGCTGTAAGGCAAAAAATATATTTTCACCTCTTTTATCAATCCTGTCTTTTCCCCTCTTGGGTTTAGCACTGGAAGAGGATTTAGCTGCTTAATTTAAGATATTTCTTTAATTTGTTTTGTTTTTTTTTTAGAGAAAGCAAAGTCCTACAGAATGGACAAGGAACTGTAACAGATGCCCAGGAGAGAGGTACTCCCATGCATAAGGGCCAGTGTGGGTGAATGCTTGCATATTTCAGATTTAGAGCAAACCCATTTCTAACAGCCACAAGCCATGCCAAGGCACATGTTAGAAATTCATTGGAGCATCTTTGGGGTCACAGCAAACAGGCCACTTAGAGCTGCTGGAGTTATGATAATTTATGTCAGCTGATTGTCTGGCTTGACAATCTCAGAAGCAATGTGGAATTTGAAAATAGGAACCTACTGCATCACATTAGTAGACTTTGTCATAATGAAGAGGAGGAATTTGTTATTATGGTCACTGAGAAAAACCACTAAGAGCATGGTGATGAACTGCAGCAGAGAGCATCCACCAGCATCTCAGCTAAATCAAAGCCAATGGAAGCTCCATTACAAACTTTTCGAGATGAAACCTCTGTTAAGCATCACACATTAAAATGTTTTTAAAAACAGTCTGTCATTCTCTTTTATGATTTCCCCCTAATTAGAAACTGGTTCTCCTGGGAAAAAAAAACATGTGGAAAAGAGCCACTGGCTTGAAGAGGTGGAGGTCTGGAAAATTGCCAAATTGATGCTTGAACATTGAACATTTCTGCTCCAAAGAAAGTAACAAAGGACACTAAACTCCAGTGCTGGCCAATCTATCCGAAATCAGATAGGCTTTACTGAAAGGCATCAACATGAGAAAAAAAGCTATATCAGCTCCCACCCTAAACCTTTAAAATTAAAGCATTTCAGTGCCTAACTCTACCTTTCTAAGTGGTCTTACATCCCACATGAGGCTGCTACTTCTCAGTCTGTCTTGGCATCTGTGGGAGCCTAATATAGCTTGAATAAACAGCTCATATCCCTTTCTACAGCTTGCACCTTAATATGCTGTTCACAAAGATGACTTTTCTGACCCCATGCTACTGCATGAACACTGGAAATTTTTTTAATCCTTGTATGAAATAATGGGGTCATGAGAGAGCACCACCAGATGCAGCATTTCTGCACTCTCTGCACTAGTTACTAGAAGTAACCAGTAAAGCAATCTTGGGATTGGAGAGATTTGCAGATATTGCCTTAAACTCTTATAAACCCTTACTGTGTTGCAGTGGAATTGTTTCTTTTTTTGCACAGACCTCCAAAAGCTTGGTTTAAGGTATCTTTGAAGAAAGGGTTTAAGAGTATGAATCCCATCATAGAAATAGGAGTTTTGGTATTAAGTACATGACTGCAGAAGCAAACTTTTGCTATTCTGGTAGGATTTGAAGCTTATTATTAATACAGAGCATGATCCCACCTACCTTTGAGTGGGATTCATCTCACACAACAGTTGATATCCAAAGGAAGATGTTGTGTGCGTGTTAATAACTGTAAATCCCTTTATAATCACCAAAGAGGGATCTCTCCATATTCCATCCAATCTGCATTAGTTTACTCCCTAATAATGCTTGCTTACTTCTTCTCAGAGTACTGCCTTTCTGTTTGTTGAATCCAGACATAGATGTTCAGATTTGCACAGCTATGTTCAGTCTGCTTTCACCTCGGACTTACTGCAGGATTTTTCACTCGACAAAGCAAAAATTGCCTACTTTCACTTCCCAAGAATTAGAAAAGGTCAATATCCAGAAATACACTTATTGAATATCTTGAGATGCTGGGCTCAGTGTGACAAAAGCACAGTTAATTATCTTCTTTTACAAAGCAAGTCCCAAAAGGCAAATGGTCACGGGGGTGCATTCCACTCAGCCTGTGCAGGCCCGTTCACAGAGGGTCAGTGCTCTGTGCGCTGGTAAAGCAAAGCCTCAGGGCCACGGGGACATGGAGTGCCAGTGGGATGGCTCTTCCAGCCCACCATGCTGGTTCTTATGGAATTTTCAGTCAGTCCAGCACAAGGGACCGTTGCAGCTCACATCTGAATGCCAACACCTAATTTGTTCTGCATTACTGAGAAATCTATTTTTGTCTTCTGCCGTTCATTAATTCTAAGCAGCAGTCTGCCTGTTCAAAACACTCTGATTGACACTTAATGATACCATCAATGAAAGTTGAATGAAAATTTCAAAAGGCATTCTAAAAAAGAAAAATTGTCTCAGAGTCTGATGAAAATGAGCAGTAATTTCGTTTTCAAGAGTACCTTGTGGTAGACTTTCTGGGCAATGGTTTCTTTGCATGTCTGTGTGTTGTGGGTAAGCATAAACACAGCAAACAGAGAAGAAGTATTGTCTAAGATAATCCACTGTTTTACAATTGAATAGCAATTTCTTTAGACCCCTACTGCATAAACTGCTCCTGAATTGTAAGGCATCCTGTGTGTTTAATCTGAAAGTCAGGAGGACATGTCTAGATTGAATGAAGCTGTTTCTGAGTAAACTTCAGGTTTTACTTGTGGGACAATTTCAGGATCCCCTGCTACTGAGGTAGAAGTAGAGTTCTAATTTCTCACACTTTATTTTTGCCTTAAAAACTACATCTCAAAGAAGCTATTAGTTCAAATTTTTCAAAACCCACAAGTTATTTATAATTTAGTGAAGAGTATTAGTCTACTTGGCTGGCTCCCTGAAATGCAGAAGACATCACACCCCGTTCTGCAAACTTTGCACCCAATCACAGAATAAAGTAAGTGTTTGTAGGCAGAGCCAGACACTATCTTTCAGAGGCACTGTTGGCCATGCTTGAAACTGGTGGCCCATGGGAGAAATAAATAGTTCCTGAATGCCTTAGGAAGATCCATTTTCAGAACTGCCTCAGACACTTAAGTTTATTGATTTGACTGAGACTTGATCACTGGAGACAAGATTCATCTCAGCTCATTTTGATCAGATCTAAATTAGGTGCCTTTTCCAATAATCTTCAACCTTCACACTGCAATCCCTGACTTTCTTGCGGCAGCCTGAACTGATAAAGCTACTTTAAGCCTTTCAACAATAAGTTAGTAAGTTTTCTCTTCACTGACACTTTCTGTGAGGTGGGAATGCCTACAGATTTGCTGATCAAGTCTTGCAGCTGTTTAGGCTCCTCGTTCATCACACTGTCCTAGGAAAAATGTCTAATATAGGCAGGAACTAGAGGTGACTGTCTTTGCCTGGGAATTCAAGCTGGAACTTAGATCTTATGCTTGAAGTATACCTTCAGCTTTAACTTAATTTAAATCATAGCTAGCATTTGAGAGGATCCCACTCTGAGTGTTTTAGAGTCACAAGGATGTTTTCTGATAATGATCTATCTTAAGGCATTCATGGGACTGTTAGCTTTAATCCTGGAGGAATGCAAAAATCTTTCTCATCAATATCTTCTAATACACATATAATTAATTCATGCTATTGATATACACCCACACTCCTAACCAAAAAAAAAAAAAAAAAAAAAAGCTATGTCAGAAGGACAAATTCAGGGAAGGAACTCGTTTTTCTCATGGAAAATGACCATCAAGTATATATGGTGTTCTCAAAGTAGATGTTCATCAAGTGTATAAGGTGTCCAAATCACATATACCTGGTGATTTGTCTTAGAGACAGTCCATGACAATTCTGCATCTTCTTCCTCTTCACTGTCTTCTGAACAGGATTCAAACTCGTCTTTATAATATTCTTCTGCAATTTCTGGGTCTTCAGGGATCTCTAAAGGCAATTATGAGTTTATAGCATTTATAGAGAAAAACGTATGATCTGAAAAAGATAGAAATGAACTTTATAGCACCAGTGTTATGTCAATAGCAATGCATTCTGTAATTGAAAGCAAAGGATAGGTCCTCAGATTAACATGTTTGTCTTTAATGATATGGTAAGCAGTGTTAAAGCAGTGTTAAGTCTGGCAAAGGGCAAATCCTCATCACGGGTGAATTAATGAACTTAGGGGATCAATATTGATATTGCACTGAAATCTCTAAACTATACAATAAATCAGGCTAGAAATTACCATATGGGATCATTTAGTCAAAGGAGGGCCAATATTGAATTGAATCCAGCTTTTGTGAGATGAAATTAAAACACAGTTTTGTTTTCTCTAACACACATAACTTGTGATGAATACAAGTGCTAAGCTAAAATGGAAAATGATATATATCAGGAACACGTTTAAAAGATACAAGAAATTAAATCTATATATTTTTCCAAATTTTATTGAAGCAAAACTACAATAAAATAAAAGAAACTAGTATAAAGTCAAGCTATGCATACTTTGGTGTCATGCTCTCTCAATTTCTTACTATCACAAGTTTTAGTAATAGCAGTGATTGCAATATTCAAATAGCCAATGAGCCCATGAAGTACAATAATTGGCATTAAAACTCAACACATTCATCACAGCTTGAAAGACAATCCAGCCACTCTGCCCTGGGTGAAATCCTTTAGCCTCCCAGACTCTGTACAAAAGAATTAGTGAAACAGCTTGAAGTCTGATTGCATCTCCTTCAGGGGATATTACTACAAGAAATGTTAGTTGAAGACAAAAAATATTTAATGTTCAGCTGTCATAAATCATCACTGTCATTGTCATAATTTTAGCTAATGCTAATTGCAACCACTCTCCTCAACTAAGTCTGCTCCTCTAGAGAAATAAGAACTATCTTAAATTTTACTGCATTGAAATAAATTAAATACAAACAATATGACATAAAAATTATTAATAGATTTTTTAATTGCTTCACATGGATAAAAGTTCAAAAGGATTCAAACAGGGGAACACAATTAAAATTCATAAAAGACATTTGAGTTTGGGCAGGAGCAATAATTCTAATCTTTAAGGTGAAAGAAAGAGAACTCAGGAAAAATAGTGTAGCTATCTGCAACATTAGATGGTTAAGCTCTTCTGTTGAGATATAAGGTCTACTATCTATTGTCTTCAAAGTAATTTCAAAAATACTTCCTTTATTTATAAACCTGCTTTAGCTCCAAAATTCTGGCACATTTTCACTCAAGTTTCTGTTTTAAGATAGCACTGGAAACTGCATAAAAGCCCCATGATTTCCTTTCACAATTTCTAATCCTTCCTGTTTCTATTTTTCACCTTTCTTAATTTAAAAAAACAAATAAACAAAATAGCAAACAAACAACTAATCAAAACCTGAGTTTCCAGAAGAAGAACACTCCCAACCCAAAAACATTTTCTCACAGAGGAAGCATTTATTTAATTGCTTGAGTTCTACAAAGTGCCATTTGACAGAAATGTCCAGCACTTCATTAAAAAGGGCATCTTAAATATCATCCTTTCCATGTGGAAAGAACACTACAAAATTAAGATATATCTCCTTTTCCGTGTGAGGTGATCAATTTTTCTTTCTTGCAGAGAGGCTGTCACCCCAGTGATTAGGACAATTTTATTAGGTTCATCTGCATTCTGTCTCTGTGCATTCAAATACATGCAAAACAGCCCATTTATTATGTTGTAATACAAACATCAGACTAGGCTGGTGTTTTCTGAGTCATCTTCTCCTCCCACATTCTGCATTTGTTTATTGCTCTACTAAAAAATGCAAGCCGCCCCCTTCCAACCAAACAAGGTATCAAAATCAGTCTTTTAACTCATAATTGTAACTTTAAAATGTCTGCTCTGGATACTTTAGGCTGTATACTTTGTGAGCAGCCCATGACCACACAAAACTGGTGATGCAGAGAGGCAGGCAGTGGCTGTATTCTTCTTCCATGCCAGCTTTTGCATCCTTCATCTCACCATTTGTGAAATTGGTTTGACAGCTGTCCATAGACAGCCAGTTAATCCGAGCTTAGTAATACAATTTGAAATTCTGGTTCAGATGCTAGAGATGTTCCAGGGTATATAAGTTTACTGGCCCCAATTCAGAAAAGAATTCCAAGTGGCATTTTTGAAATAAGACAGCATATCCAGTGCAGGGGAATTTGGCATTAAAAGTAAAAAGTTAAGAATAAAAGTCCTTAAAACTTTTTGGTTTTATGACTAGCATTTTTAAAGAAGGCACCTACAAAACATTTATACATTTATTTAAACTGTTTCCACATAACAATTCTTTGAGTATTACCAAAGTAGAGCCAGCTCCCAGTCCTCCATGTATTACAGATGCACAAGACATCCATGGTTCTCTGCAGAATTATCTGAGTACAGAACAGCTTATTGAGCTGAGACCCAGGATCAGAGGAATTTCAAGAACAGATAAGTTGGATTTGGCACAGCAGACACCATAAATCAACATGGCAAGCTGTACCTGTGCTGGCCTAGTAAATCCAAGCATAGATAGCTTGGGCAAGTTGGTATTTTCAGTTCAGGGCAGGCACTGTCAGGGAACTTCAGGTCCCATAAGCTTCCATTTCCATGTCTGCAGTCCTTTAGAATATTTGCTACCTGAGTTTTCCCATAATTCCATGTAAATTCATATACACCTCAAATTTCCACAAACCAGGTAACAATAGGCTCATTACTGCTCCCATTCCTGGCCATTACTAGTAAAGTTGCACACTTAGTAATGCAGCACAGAAGAAAATTCTTTGGTTTCTGCTTTCAGGTAAGTATTTTTAATAAAATATGTTGGTCTTTGAGCTAGGCTATTTGACCTCTGTTTGACCACTGCAAAGCCTAGCATGGATTCCAGTGACACGACCTTGACCCTGTCCTTTGTTCTGATAAATAACACAGATATTAAGCCTATTTGCACCTGGGAGGGACTTGGCTAAAGAAATGGTGCTAGTGAGGGCAATGCCAAGTCTATCGTGCTGAAAGAGGAAACAAAACTGCTGCTGCAGAACCCAGGGGACCCTGCCTCTGCTTTGACAGCTAGACTGGCATCCAGCTGAACATCTCTGATACAGCATACTTATATTCTCCATAGGGAGCACAAGGAAGGGTCTGAACAGCTGCTTCTGCCCCCTCACACCCCCATATCTCTCAGCTGGTCTCTGAAAGCACCTTGTGCTTTATCCAGCTGTGTGTATTGCACCAAGGCCAGTCACAATAGCTTTTGTTTGCTTACAAAGCACAGAATTCAGAACAAACTCAGCTGTTGCTTTGGTATTGCTAGATGGTTTAGGCATAGCATTGAGACACTTGATACTTGCTATTAGATATTCAAAAGAAAGCAAGCTCTGAATAAAAACATTCCTCTTCAGATCTCTTTCTATACAGTAACATGATGCTAGTAGTGGAATGAAGGGTAAAAACCCATTATCTAAAAAAATAATAAAAGCATGGTTATTTCCCAAGAAGACGAGCTAAACAGAAAAAAGAGGAATGTGGTATTTGTAATATTTTGCTTAAATCCACCAAGAGCTTGTTTCAGGTAACATGGCAACTCAGCAACAACAGTTTTTCCAAAGAGATGAAAATACTTTGATAAATATCTTTAATTTTCTTGTGCCTCAAACTCATACTTGTCATTGTTGCATTGATGTAGTATTCCCACATTCCAGAGCATGCAGAAGACAATAAGTAAGGCCACTTTTATTAAAAGAAAAAAAAAAAAGAAAAAAAAAAAAGAAAAAAGAAAACAGAATGGTGTAGCCTAAATTTTCACCATTTGTATTCACAGTAAGAGTCACACTTGACTCTTAAGGACTATTGTACATTTTTGATCCAAAGGCTTCATTGCATCTCTGGAAAAAGGCAGATTTTCTCAGCTGCCACATTCCTATCTTAAGGAAAAAAATTGCTGCAGTTTCATGTTGTTACATTCCTCGGTCTGCACAGTAGCACACAGAGGAACGCGAGGAGCAAACCACTCAGCTGCTCTGACACATACATTCATGAGACATAATGGACTCCTAAGATGGTGACACGGACCAGAAAGTGGTGTTACCACATCTCTGCTACCACAGACTGAGACAGAGAACTCAGCAAACTCAAGGACAGGGCCAGGATAAAGACCCATGCACTGTCCCCCTTGCAAGGCTTTGTACATGAGCCACGCTGGGCACTGAGGCAAGAGCAGGGAAAATCATCCCTCTTCCTTCTGCCTCTGTGCTTCACTGGGCTGCAAGACAGCCCACTGGCAGGACCATGTCAGTAACACACAAGTGCCCCTGATCCTTTCCTTTCTGTGGAAAAGCATCAGCAAACACCAGTTTGATGCAGCAGGTGTTGCCTACTGCCCTACTGGGCAGAGCACTGGAGCACCTGGGTGCAAGGAGGGGCTGTGAGAGCAGGGTGCCTTCAGCCCTGAGAAGGGAAGGCAAAGGGCAAAGGGGAAACCTTGCTGCTGTCTATGACTATCTGATCAGAGGATAAAAGGAAGATGGAGCCAGTCTCTTCACAGAGGTGAATGGTGATAGGACAAGAGATAACAAACATCTGGAACATCCTGAATTCCAATTTGACATTATGAAAAAAAAGTAAAAGAGTGTGATCAAATACAGGAAGAGGGCTTAAAAAAGATGCAAGAGCTCAATCAAATGCTTGGAGGTGTTCAAAACTTGATCAGACACCCCTGAATAACCTGGTCTGAAAAGAATGTCTTTGAGCAGGGGATTGGACTAGGCTGCCAGAGGTTCCTTCCAACCTAAATTATTTTATAATGCTGTGGCTATTTGATTCCTCACAAACAGCTCAGAATCACCCCAGATCTATTTGTGTGTGCCCACATATTTGACATACACACTAAACAAGCTAAGCAGAAACTTAGGAGCTGGCAAGAGGAGCTGATGCACAGGGCTGGGCAGCTCTCTTCAGAACTGTGCATCAGTTATCACAGAGGGAGGAAACAGAAAGGGACTTCTGCCTTCAAGGAAGAAAACATAAGGAGCTGAAGCACTGTCAGCAGGAGATGTTCAAAACACAGAGATATGTTCCTTGAGCTGCATCATCCTGAATTAGAAATTCTACCACAAAGGAGATCAAGGGCTCTGTGCCCCTCTGCAATCCAGGACAATACCCATATGATTAGAAAAAATAAAATAACTTCTTTATTATAATCTAAGCTCACTCAGATTAGTTTGGAGGTTTGAGGTGTTGTTTGGTTTTTTTTTTTCCCTGTGCAAGACAAAACCCTTCAACGTAAAAAGTTTCAGTCAAAGAGAATCACCATCCTTTGGTCAGCTACAGATGATACATGAATTTTCAATCTCTGAAGCTTCGTTGCAGAAAGATAATGGAAACTTTTATGCATCTCTTCTAAACTAGGCTGAAACAGACTCTCAGAATATACATTTAAGAAATGAACTAGGTTATATAGGACTTCTGTGCCCATGAAAGTTCTGTACAGTCCTTCTGGATAAGCACAAAAGGACTATGAAATGGTTAAATGAATCATCTTCTGACATGGCCATGTGCAGCTTAGACATAAAGAAAAAAGAGTTCTTCTAAATAAGAACCAGTAATATAACCAAATTTAAACATTAGGACTTCATAATTTTCCTCTTTGCATTTCAAAAAAAGTAAAAGACTTCAATTATTTTATGGGTGTCACTGAGTGAAGCACTATCTATTGTGAAATGGCTAGAAAAAGAGATACAGAGGGTGTAAATCAGAGTGGCCTTATGGGAATCATCTACTACTTGGTGTCAAAGAAAGTAGCAATTTTCAAAGTGTTTAGCCAAAGAAAAATTACCTTTTTTTAACCAAAATGAAATTTCCAAGAGGAATGTTTTATTTGCAGGACACAGGTTGTTTTTTTCCCCTAAGCCTTCTACCTCCTGGTATTTTATCAATAAGTACAGAGACAAAGCATGAGAGGAAAAAATTCTTAAAAGGAGTGAGTGGTTAACAACAATGAACTNCAGAGACAAAGCATGAGAGGAAAAAATTCTCAAAAGGAGTGGTTAACAACAATGAACAGCAAGAAAGAAGACTTTAATCACATTTTCCCCTAGTTTTCTGAACAATTTGTTGCTTTTTTTCCTGATTTCCTAGTTGTCACGTATACAGAAATGGCTGTTCTGGTAGGCAGTGATGATGAAGATGAAGCCATGCTGCCTTTCAAACATGGTTTGAAGTTCAGGAAATCTACAAATCTTCCAAATATTCAGAAATCTTTTTAATAATGATGGGTGGATAAAGAGAAAGAACAACATAGTGATTTAGTCAATAACAGGGAGCATTTAGTGAGTTTTGGGAGCCATTCCCTTTATGCATAAAGAGTCTATTATTGTAAAAGTTGCCCTACTATTTTCACTGCTTCAAGCAGGAACAGACCAAGAGATGCAAACTGAAGGAAGAGGGACCTAATGACATCAACCTAAAACTACCTTTCTCCCTGAGTTATTTTAAACTTTTTTAATCAAAGTATTCTTTCTAATAAAAACTCAGATTTCCTCCTGAATCTGGCAGATACTGACCTCCTGACACTTTCCCTTCCAGTCTAACAATGGTGTTGGGAAGGAAAAAGTCCACATGATAACACAAAGTCTGCTCCTTAAGAAACTCTCTTCCTGCTCCCTGAGATTTGGTTCAAGAATGCTATTTTTAAGACTTAAACATATTCACAACTAGAAGGTAGAGAAAGAAAAGAAAACAAATGGCAATGGCTCATATCCAAACACGGTGTAAGCAGCTGTGCACACGAGAGTCAGGATGTAGCAAAGATGCAAAATGCATTTACTTTGGATATAGGCAGTAACATAAGTTAAATGTTGAACAAGTAAGAAAAACAAGCACATAATTGCAAGTAAGCAAAATGGTATTGAACCCTTAAACACCAAGATGAAATTCACTTGTGAAAGTACATATTTACAAGATCATAGGGGCACACTCTGCTCTGTGAAGCAGAAAATACAGTAGAAGAATTCAACCAAGATGTTCACTGCTGTCACCTTCTCATTCCCTCCACCTAGCTGTGTGACAGTCACATGCACTGGAAGCTAAACCACTAGAATCTGCAAACTAATTCAGCATTTACAGTTTCTTTCAGAGCAAATTCTCCCTCACTTGGAATTGCTTCCAGCTTCTTGCTCTTGCTGTCTCAGCACCTCAAAAATGCCCTCTAGTTTAATAAGTAAGCCATAAAACCTCAACTGAGGCTGGACTGGAAGTCCTTATAAAAAATTTTTCAACACCATCCCCATTCTCTTCACTAATGTTTTGTTTTCAAGCAAAAGCCTGGTGCATATTTATTCACATCAATTTAACCTCCTCTCTAATGTGCAGTGTAAAGCTGTGTTGCTCTGCATGTAGGACAACTTGGAGTAGAAACCAGCATCTTTCTAAGGAAGTTTTAAAACTATCTGGAAGTACCTGCTATAGAATCCAGTATACAGTATGTTTTTTACTTACACAGTCTCAGTGCATTTGCTTCTAATTGCTTCCTAAATTCACAGAGTGTTTCATAAATGTTCTTTAACATAATGCTTTGGAAGAAGAGAATTCCTGTGCTGTCATTAAGTAGACTTGGCCAGAATAATTTTAACTGTAGTCATTGACCAAGGTGAGTTTTCAAGTAGACTCTCTTTATCAATGCCAAACTAAACCAGTATGAAAAATAGATTAGGAAAAAGGTAGGAGCTATACAGTAACATAATTTGCTCTCCCCACACTTTGGAAGTGTTTGGGTTTTTTTATAGAACTGCTGTGTAAAGACTTTATTCTGCAACCTTTCCTCTATGAATCTGCAAGAGTAAGACTTCTAGTAAAAAGTAAGCTATGAATTTTTGTGAGGCTATGAAAAGATTTAAGTAGCTGGGCATGTTGAAGAGCAGATAGAGATTTCCTCAGGAGTTCATGGCTAGAGTTCAACTCCTGCTCTCCAGGCAACACTTCAAGGGAAGAACTCCTTAAACAAGAACAATAATGCCTTAGTCAATGATTAAAAAAAAAAAAAAGGTATTGATTAATGCCAATTTCTGGCTAAAACTCGTAAACTTCATTAAATCTTGATTTTGCTAGAATAAATCAGATTTAGTATTCCTTTAATTGAATCTGGGACAAGTTTGGCTCAGTGTGAAACCAAGCAATGAAAACAAGAGACAGATGAGGGGGTCAGAGGAGCACGCTACGCCCTCAGATCCTGCAAGTCTCAGGAGTTTGTCACCCCACGTTCCAAGGACAAGTGTAGGACTGGGAACTGCAAATGCCAGAACTAAACCAGTGAGTTTCTCTCCACAAGCATCCCACGCTATCATTGCAGCGAGTCTGGGAATATGCCTTATGATCCTGGAAGTAGGGTAACCACAAGAAAGAGGACACCAAAGGTTAACCACAGCAGAACCCACAGCAATGCTGTCCTCTCAATTTAAACAAGATTTCCTGGTTACAAAGGATGCTATAACAAGAACAAGGCAAAAAGGTGTTTAATGCCACTTACTGTAAGTAATCTATTCTGCTTTATTTTGACTTGCCAGACTGAAAAACAAGACAAGACTTGATTTTCCTTAAAGGCTTTGAGCAGTGTGATCACTTGTATGGTCACCTTTTTAGAGTGTTACTCAGTTACCCATGAGTATTAAAAAGCACCATTTTACAGGCACCAAATCAAAGGTGTGTGTGCACAGATGCCAGAAGATCTGCTCAGAAATATTACAGGTTTTTAACCTTCCAAGATTTACAAAATTACCTTGAAAATCCTTCAACACAGCTTGTAAAAAAGCCAGGCTAGAAAAAAACCACAGTATTTTATAATTTTATAATTTCAGGGCCAACTGAACTTTGCTCACTTGAAAGACAAAGCAATATATCCATAACTTAAAATTATCCATGAAGACATAGAAATAATACACAATTACTGTAGCATGCTTAGCTATTTTGAAACTGTAATGAAATCAGGGATTTGCCAGGTATAATGTATTTCAAGATTTAAAGCTAAGGAATGTAACAAGTTATAATCTTTGCAGTATACAGAAATAAAAAGCAATATAACACAGATCAGAGAGGTCATATAATATGTTCATTTATTCATATGGTTTTAACTTGTTACATTATTTTTCTGTACAAAGAATTTAAATACCACAAGTATTTAATGGAAGCTATTCTCTTCTTTTAACTTGACCCCTTCCCACACAGAAATATGTCTATTAACTGCAGTAGCAGTCTATGCAGAGCTGGGAGTCTTACAAAAAATGGATGTGAGCATAAAGGAAGCCCCAGCTGGCAATCCAAAAATGCAGGGTATAACATCTTGTTAGTCCAGTGTTGTTTTGCTTTGGCTTTCTTTCATTCCAGGCAACAAAGTGGTAGAATGAGGACAAGCCCTTAAAAATACAGATACACATATAATTTCTTGAATACCTTTTTAAAAAAATAAATCCTCTCCACCCTTGTTTACCATGTGTCATCAGCTGTGAAATTGATATGAATATAAAGTGGCAATTTTAGCCATGAATGCCAGAGCATGGCTTTAAGCTTTCATGCCTGTTAGAGTGTGGCTTGTTGAATTTAACACTCCTTAATGGGTCCTGTAAAAGGTCTGGGCCTTTGGTAGTGAAGATAGCTTTGTATCCAGTTTATCTTTCAACTGTAAACACTGATCCAAACCAGAATGATCAACAATGATGGTAAGGAAATGGTAGATTTGTTGAATCTGTAATTGCACTGATCTATCTAGAAGCACTTTTAGATACTGCTTTATGATTTTGTAGCCAATTTCAAGGCAAGCTCTACTGTAGAAATTGAATCAGAAACCCTGAACCTTTAGCTATTACTGTTGTATAACAGGATTATGCCTTGCTCTTCATGCTATTTTCAGCTGCAAAGATTGAGCTCCTCTACCTAGAGGATTTTCTAGGTCGAGTAAACTAACAAGTTTCTGATATTCCACACTTCTTTTCCACAGAGGTGGGTACAATGCATGGTCTGATACAGATTTCTCTGGATTCTTTACTGTAAGTCCCCATAAATTCTGAATTTCCTAATTTATTCAATATCTCTGTAAACTTAGGCAAGTCAAAAGGAGTCAAGTTGTACAAGAATTTATAGGAACTATGCTGTAAAATCTGTCTTCATTAGAAGACATTGCAACCAAGGTGAAACTACCTGCACTCAAATAATTAATGTGATGTAGTGAGAGATCTGCCATTTCCTAGCCCAGGGTGTAGCAGCACACATACAGAAAAGCTGAGGTGCTCTATCAGTGGAAAATCTAGTCATCAAAGATGACTTTCTGCATCCTAAAACGTCAATATCCAGTTCTCTGGAAAAGGGGATATCTGCTTCTCTGGTTATTCTTTTTAAATCAGAAAGATGGATGACAAACTCAATCAGGTAAATTAGAAGATGAAGATGAATTATAATGCTGTATTAGGAAGCAATGCATTACTTTTGTGATGGTTCCAGTAGCTTTTTAGAAGGAGGCCACATCATTAAACATCAAACATGCAATTAATTCTCCCAGCTGGAACTGCCTTGTTCCAACTGGCAGAGGAAGACACTGACCATATTCATCCATAGCAACGAGGCTGGGTTGTAGGTCAGGGATGGTCCTATTATTTTGTTGATAATTTTTTGCTTATGTTTTATAAAATGAATGATTTTATTCCAGCTGCAGTCATCACCATTAATGGAAACGAGCAGTTTAATATGCAGAGTTCTTTTCCACAGCTTTGTTAGGCTTTTTCTGTTAGATGAACTGACCTCTGGTTGCCAGCTCTACAATATAATTTACCTCACCAGTATTTTCAAAAATCCACTATTGAAAGATAAGTACATGCACTGAAAATGCATAATCTCCAGAAAAAATGTACATTGGCCTCTCTGTCCTAGTCCAAATTGAGATTGCTTCCATAAAAAATCGGTCAAGAGATGGGGGTGGGGGGTGTGGGTTTAGGTGAGTGGGTGATGTTAAGCAATTTTTTGCTAGGTGGCTTTTCTTTTTGATTATAACAAGAGAAGATGAATAATTTATTTTGTAGGTAACTCTCAGCAAGAACAGGAAATACAGGAAGTTTATCCTGACACATTTTGCATTGCTCATTCCTGTGTCATTGCCATGACTTTCAAAATATGCACATTCAGAAATAATTAATCAATAAAATGAGCTGGAGAAATGAAGCAGAAAACAAAACATCTAAGTCAAAATATAAATGGAATTAACTAATTAACCATTAGTTATTCCTAATGCTAATCATTAGCTATCCCATTTTTACGCTGCTCATTGAAAACAAATGAAGAGTACAGATCTATACATTTATACATGTATACATATACACACACACATATATACATTCAACATACAAATATTTGAATTCAACACTGACAATGGCTCAGTGTTTCTGTATACTGTCTCTATACAAATCTAATTGCAGCTCTTTTGTCTCTTGCTTGTACTTGGAGAAGCTGAAGATGGAAGAGACACAAAGATATCTATAGTAACCCAAAATTGTTCCTAGCAGTACAATATATTCTTATCTGCTCTCTCCACCATAGAGTTAAATTATTTGTATGATGACAATTTCATAAATTCCTAGACACATGAGACAGAGATATCAATATTATCCAACTAATATTAACCACAACTATAACATATCTTTCCATAAATATCTCATCAGTAAAATATAATTTTTGTTTCCAATTAACCAATCTAAAAACTTAATGCAGATTAAAGCTATTATATAAAAGACTTCCAAATGAGCAAAAGTACTTTTCATTTTCTTCTATTTACCAAGGTTTAGTGTTCTAATGAACATGTTAGTGGTCTAAGTAGCTGAAACAATACAGTGAGAACATTTACTGCTCCAATGATACAACCAACATACTTCATTTACTGACTTAATATGGCTAACAGTAATCATAGAAGTAATTTTGTTCTAGCTCTTTCTTAGCCACACCATTGCCAGTCTTTTTACATATAAGGAGAATATTTGTTTACTTTAGATAGTATGATTAAAGATGCAAAACTGTTCAGAAACTTATTATAGCAACTTCAGAGAAATAGAAATATAGAGCTCATTTTTAAAACTTCACTATTGCAGGTAATGTTACCCTGCCCACCTCTCTGAAAATCTGCAGTGTGGAGAAAAGTAGTAGCCAAACCAAAAGAATCCTTTGTTCTAGAATGCATGGCAGCTGGAGAGACAAAGTCCCTCAACCAGGATAATATAAGAACAAACACTAGATGACCTGAGAAGTGGAATAATGGAAAATGAGGAAACTCAAGGAACAGAGCTGTGAGTTCAAAACTTGGGACGTTAAAACCAAAACAATCTATAATAAATTCTGAGGTAAGACCTAGGAAGCATTTTAAGGAAAGAATAAGGACAAAAGGTCTGGGTGTGCTAAAAGTGACCAATGTTAAAACATATGAACAATATAGAAGTGCTATACACAGGAGAAGTACTTAAGCTGCTAGGCAATAAGGCAATGCATCTTAAAAATGCTAAAAACACCAGTATTTACATTGCCTGAAGCATTTCTCTTTATGAATAAGAATTGGATAATTTCTCTAAGTTCTCCAGAACTTGTATCAGCTTTAAATAGTCTTGAAGAAGATTTTCTGTAGTTCAATGAGTTCATCTCCACATCAAAACCACAGGGTCCACTCATATCTTTTATATTCTGAAAAATATATGTACTTCAAAACTAACAAATTGGTCAGCTACAGGTGATTTCAAAGAATGCATTCAAATATCTCTCAAGAGCACAAGGCTACTAGTTATAATAAAAAATGCTCAGAATATCATTGCTGATTACATGAAACAAACACGGAGAGAAGCCTAAACTTCCCAGGGAACTCTATAGCAGTTGAATGCTTTTGTCATTGCTAAAACTTGTCCACTGTGAAGTCCAAAACCCCAAACTGCCACAGTGGGTTTTGTTTATCTAACTACACTGTCTTTTTCCCCCAACTTTCAGTGTAACTACCACTACTAAATCTGACTTAAGATGCCACAGTATTCAAAACTACTTGCTAAAGCTAAACCTTAAGCTTTGTATTTAACACCTTCCATAATGACATAAAAATGTGATTCATAATGGTTTAGGTAATTTTCACTCAAAGAGGAGTGCAAGGTGTTTTTTTCTCTATTCCTTTCCTTAATCCTTTAATAGCTTGGTCTTTCAATACTCCAAACCCTGCTCTTCAGCTCATGTTGTCAATTTTAGAAGGACTGCAGGCTGTGAGCCACAGATATTGTGACCTTTCCTCCACACCTGCTGGGTCTGGGGTACCACCCCTAGCTGTTCCTCACCAGCTTTCCTTGAGAGGATTCTTTTAGGTCTTCCCTGATAATTTAAAAGTTTCTCCTGACTTTTCTCTCCTTCCTAAACAGTTTTCAGTGATTAATTGTAACTAGGGAGCTTGTTAGTCTGGTTCTCACATGCTAACTTCTTCTGTTAACATAGTAAGGGTTAGCAAGATTAATTAACACAAAAGACAACTTGCTAAAACCATTTTATAGCCTTGCCTCTAGTTTTTTTCTTTTATTATTCCATGGCCATTGATCAAGAACAAAATTCTGTTGGAAAATCAATAGCTGGAACAGTTTCTACATTTTCAAACACAAAGGTGCAATTAATAACTTAATAATTAGACATGTAGGATATGCATGGTTGCACTGAAATGCTTAAAGAAAAGAAGAGGCTGAATACTGAATTGAGTAAGAACAAGCTTGACATCAGCTTCAGGAATAACAAGGTACTCACAAAGCAAAGAAGAGAAACCATGTAATTTCTCTTGCCTATCCATAACTCCTTTTTGTCATGAACCCACCACTCCTCCGTCAGAGACTCTGGCACAAGCAATTAAACACGCATTCAGTTTTGTACAATGGACTGACCCAGCTTTTGCATCACACATACAAATGCATCTTATTCCTGTCATTATAGTTTAACAGCTTAATGACCTCTAAAGGGAGAAAAATTTGTTTCTTTCCTTCCAAGCATGTTGTTTCATTTCTACTTAGGAGCCTTTGTACTCTTCTCCCAGTCCATCTCTCACCCACGTTTACTGCTTTCTCTCAGTCCTCCCTTTGCACGTTTCCCCACTCTCCCCCCAGGATGTATTTCTAGCAGCTAGGTTCTCTCCTACACAGGTCATCTCTCCTCATACTGTGAAACAGCAAGCCAACCACAGAGACACAAATGAGGGTACACTGAAAGAAAAAAGAGCCATTTGCTATTAAAAAACCCCAGAACACCTCCACCACAAGTGAACTGATTCTGATGCCTTTAATTTAATGACCCATACTTTCACAGATGTACAAAAACCAACACTAAAAGGCTGTGCTATTAGAGAAAAGTAGTCTTCCTACTTTACAGTGTTTTGATGTATATTTGCAAGATTCTAATCTGATTAAAAATCTTTCACTATTATAGTGCTCACACAATGATTTTTAAATATTTAAGAGTAAGACACTATTCCAGAATATTATAGACAAAAACATATAAACGTGATCTCAAAATTATTCACCTCAATAAACACAAAATTTCCACGGTCTGACCCTTTTCAAAAAGCTTGACTATTTTTTTTGTCTATAACAGAAAAATACATGTTATATAGTACTTCATATTCTTTAGACAATAGCTAAGTATTTGTGGACCATATAGATACGCAGAGTTTAAAGAGTTCCCATCTGCCTCTCTCATGTTAAAGAAAATGGCATCGAAGGGTACCAAAGGTACAAACGCTTTGAATTCTTGTACTCCCTTTTTCACTGGAGAGATAAGTTAGGAAACGCTTTTCTAATGCCAGTCATTTCATATGTGCAAAGTTTAAGCTATTTCCTTCTAATTCAGCATCTCCTTTGAAGGAACTACATCCACCTCTATCTCTGCTCACAGGCCCCTCAAACTTTGGGAATGCAGACCTCCTGCCACATCACCTTGCTATACATCTGCTGTACATAGAGACACATTCATCCAGATTAATTTCCTTCTCTCTTCACCATTTTTTGACAACTTTACAAATCTGACCTCTTTTTAAAATGCAGTTTACGCACCGTATATGAACTACAAGGGACAAATCTTTCTTTCTTGATAGGAATATTTTCATTTTGACATCAGACTTTGAATTCTTACCATGGTCTGCAAGTTCAGACATGCTGAGTTCACTTGTCCCATTCCCTCCTGGTTCATCACGTCCTGTGGACACACAGTTGTCTGTAGTGGCTGGCTGGAAATGAATGAGGTGTTTTGAAGTCTGCTCATCAGGTTCCTTAGTCAAATGATGAAGCAGCATGGAGAAACAGGAACAAAGCTTTCAGCAGGATCACAACACAATGGTTGCCCCAATCTACACAATTTCTGGGACTTGTATTAGGCAAATACTAAAATAAAATCCTAACATTTTTGTAAATGATCAGTAGTGCCTCAGCCATAAGAACAAGCAGGTTTAATATATTTTTTTTCCTAGACACAAAAGAAAATGGAAACCAGAGGACATGCAAAATAAAAGATAGAATACAAAGCACACAAAAAATTATTTCTGTGATGCATTCACCAACTATTTCCAAAATGACCCTTTTCTTTCTACAGTAGGATGTAGTGCTAGAATTGAACTGCCTCATCTTCTGTTGCAGATAGCTTAAAAGCAAAGGACAACTTATTCTGGGAATCATTCCAAGGCTTCATTCTTACTAGAAATCCAACTGAAGTGTTAATATGCTTAACCAAATGAAAAGAACCCACAGCCATGCCAAATTAAAATGTTTAAAGGATTACAATTCTAAACATCTTGAAAATAAATGTATTTTGAACTCTGATGTCATATAGTTAGTAAAACATTTCAGAGAGCAGATATAGATTTAAGGGTAAATTAGGGTAAATTAAGAAAGGGCAACTTAAAAAAATAAAATTGTGCAATGAATAGAGAGCTTGTTGAACCATATCTGAATAACTGAATGTACTTTGCCTCATCACATATCAACAGGTTCAGCTAAGCAGTCCAGATTTTGATGCACTTCCCAGTTATTAGACTCAGAACAGGCCTGTGCCTCTAGTGCTAAAGAAGCCATGTGGGAAACAGAAAAGTGTTATACACTGGGTGCACATAAATGAGACCTCCAAAACAACAGCCCATACTTACATGTGGGACGTTGACATTCAGCTGCTGAAAATTACGGGACCTGAATTCTTGCATTCTTTTGATATTTTCTTGATATTTTTCTTCTGCCAGCTGCCTGTAAATTCAGAATACCTGAATGTGATATCAGGGCCTGCACAAAGGGATCTTCTAAAAGCAGACGTGGAAAAACAAATTCCGTACTGAGATTTTCATGTTGCCAAATACCCATGGCATCTACTCAGGTTTTAATGAAAAAAGAGAATTTAATTAAAAGAGATTTCAGACCTTATTTCCAAACCCTATTATATTTTACTTCCACAACTTGCATAACATAATTAAGAAATAGTAAATTATTAGTCCCAGTCTTTTCTAGTTCTTCCAAAGGTCTTAAATATCTTGGGCTTTATTCCACCAGGTAGTGCAGGGACCTTTCAGCTGCAGACAGGCATGCAACACTTGTGTGCTATGGACTCTTCTTCTAGGGGACAGCTGGTAACCATGGTGGAACCACTTAAGACAGGTGCTACATTAAGCAGTTTTTCCAGCTTCCATTAATATATTCCTTTCCCAGATTTGCACTGCTGGAAGCAGATCTCCAGTCTGAGAAGGTATAATTTTTGCATTGCTTCCAACATTTTCAGCCAGAGTCAGTTGACAATGATCTAGAGCTGAATGTTGATCCATTTTAAAGATTCATGACTGAGAACAAGGTCTGAATATTAATGTCACCTTCATATTACAAAACAAATTTATTTCATTTTGGTTTTGGGGGAAAGAAAAAATGTGAAAATCTCATCAGAAAATATCAAAATGTGAGAGGGCAATGAAAATGAAAGCCAAACTAGAACAATCCTGCAATTAGTATTATTTTCTGATCTCCATTCATTTTTAAAAAGTGAGACAGACTTCCTATTTACAAATATTAGCACAAGAATTGACTTACCATATTACTGAAAGCACCATGCAGAAGAGGTGTTAAAACTAACACTTTTTATACAGTGGTTTCAGTTCAAGGAGAGGGTTTTTTTTTTAAATGAGAATCAATTTATGTAGCAAATGCCAGTCAGATACAAGTGCTCTTCAGCCATATTTTCTGAAAGGGCATGAAGGTCTTAGTTCTTTGCTCCAAAAGTGTCATCAAAACAGTATATTCTTATATAAGAATTCTTATATTCTTCTTATAAACCTTCTTATACACGGTTTTTATTAAAAAACTCCAAACAAAGCTTTCCAGTTGTTTCTCATATTCCATCAGAAACTGTACCTAATCTCTCCCAAAACATTTTATTATGTCTCACTTAATAAAAAACCCCATCAATCATAAAGATTTTACAACACGTACATTATCCCTGTTTGATCCTTTGACAAGGCTATCTATCCCCTGAGCTATTAACTTCTATTGGAAAACCTCTGAGGCCAAAACAATTGACAAAAGTTGGATTGTAACTAAATATCTGACTCCTCAGACTGTGCAATTCTTAACACCAACAGTCATTAAAAAGCAGCCTCCTACTGTAACACATCTGAAGATCTCTCATATACTTATTTAACCAGAACCATGGTACTCAAAGCACCAGTTTGGGGCTAATTTTTTTCTTACAAAAATAATTAGTGTGATTTATTGTCATCCAAAATCCTAATTGACTTTGAGTAGCTGAAGACCCATGCTATTTTTATTTCTGCCTTGACAATTCTAACTCTCCCATTAGAATGTTGGGTGGGGAAAATTGCATGTTTAGGGCACGACTTACTTCAACTTCTTTGCTTTCTCATCTGCAGCATTCAGCTTCCTCAGGCGCATTCGTTCCCGCGGTGTCATTTTCTGAACTTCAGAAAGTTCCTGCAGAGTTTGCAAATGAACTTTCTTCTGCCTGAAATTGAATGCAAACAAACCCATCTTCATATAAAAATGCAAATATTCAGTATTTTGACTGGATATTGAAACACAGTGACATTTCAAATGGAATAATTAGAAAGCCTTTAGAACTATAGCAGACTAAATAGACTTTAGTTTGGAAGGCAAATGCCTCTTCAATTTGAAATATTTAAACTTGGATTTGTGAAGAAGGTGAATCATTTCAGGTGAGGATGGAAAAAGGCAGATTCATCTCCTTAAAAGAATAAATATTGAAGCACAGTGAAATATTTACCCTGTCAGCTTCATTACTGGGCATATTCCAAGCACAAAGGCTGTCTTTAATTGAGAGCCATAATAGTGCTTGTACCTTTTACATTGATTGTTACAAGCTGTCTAGAATAACAGAATATTTATGTGTCCTTAATGACAGATATAATTATCATGTTGTCCTCTTGAATTTCTGGTCCTAATCAATAATAAGAGTTCACAGGTAAAATGGTCTCCATAGACCATCCATGAAAGCTGAGCATGAATTATTGACTTACGTATTTCAGCTGCATTTATCTACCAAGGAGAGCAATATTACAACTTCATCAGAAAAAGGATACTAATCTCAGATTTTATCTCACATCCTACAGTAATTAAAACAGAAATTAAACCAAATTTTGAAATGCCTTGGTAGTCTCCTTTCACTTACACAATATATATCTATTATACCATGTATTTATAATACCAAGTATTTATTTCAAATTACTGTTTTTGCTCTTATGATATAAATTCACTACTGATAATCTAAGAGGCCAGGTTTGTAACCACACAAATTGTAACACTCCTTCTGGACTATCATTTTGAAATCAGGATTTTAATAAATGAGCAGAGAAGATTCATTATGTTTTTCAAATAGTGCAAAGATACGAATATTAGTGTGAAATATGAAAGATTAAGGACAAAGACAAGAAGACTTTAATTATTCATAAGAATGGAACTAACTCTTCAAGTATGAATAATGTAGACATATTTCTTGTCTACTGGAAAAAATTCTTATTTAAATTAAAAGAATCTCATGGGGGGAAAAAGCAATTTTTTCATTCAAGTTGAAACTGAACTTGTACAGCCTTATACTTACTTAAATATTTAAAATTTATGGCTTGAATGGGAATAGTTCAAAATAAGCCATCAGAGGCCTTTACTAGAAGAAACTAGACTCAACCTTTTTGCTTTGCATGGCAAAAAGAATTCCTGGTGAGAAAAAAGTAAACATAAAGTAGCAATGGAGGAGAGCACCATAGCAAGCACCTGTTTGCACACTCACTGGGACTGGAATATTGCTGCAAGACAGCAGATGTGGGGAATTCACAATATTTAATTTTTTTTCTCCTCCCTTTTTCTGTTCTCTGTCATTTTTCAGGTATTTTTAGTTCATTTTGCCTTCCTCTTTAGATCCGGGATTGCAGGAATTATTTGGCATTTTGCTTACCAGCGACAATACAGGCAGCTAATGTTCTCATAAGTACAATGAGGTACTATAAGATTATGACTTCTTGCATATTCCAAACACTTGGGCAAAAATAATCACTCTGTAGCACAAGTAAGGATAAGTTACAGTAAAGCTTTTCCTAGGATTTTTTTCTCTAATTGATGCTCTGACTTTTAAATCCTCAAGATAAATTGCCATTCACTGCTTCACGATTTATAGGAACTCTGTACCTCTGCACAGAAGCAGACTTTCTATTTCCTTCTAATAAGAGTATAAGAGCATGATGTTTGTAGCTAGAACTACTTGCTCTTCCTCTTGGAGACTACAAACTTGATTTTGAAAAAGTATACTCACAGATTCTGGGATACACATAAATGTCCTTCCCACATGCTACCTCTGTCAGAAAATTATGTCCATTTGGAAGGTGATGAGACATTCAAGCTAATGACAATGGATCAGGTATAGAATACAGTATATATTTTACAAAAAATACAAAGTGGTTTTCTCAGTCTCCTCTAGAAGCATGAGAATATTTGAAGTCTGGATATATAATCTGCAAGAAACAATGCTGCTTCCCCAAAGAAGATACAATGGTTTTGTTGCATACAGATAATCTGAAATCTTATGCCCACAAGATAAAGGCAAGAATTAAAAGTTTCTTGAAGATTTTCATAATCTATGTTTCAACAAGCATTAAATACTGAATATAATTCAGATAGAGTTGGCATAATATTTGGGAAACATTTCAGTGCCCCAAAACTACTTACAGTATACCTCTAGGGAACACCTCTGTAGTTAATGATATTTCATTTGAAAACGAAGGAATCCTCTCAAAGTTAATTGAATTAACTTGAATATATATATTTAATGTTTCATTTTATATCAAGGCTTGCAAAGTTCAATGAACTATTTATACTAAAGGTACCTATTCTTACCAAAATGGAAAACTTTGACCTCACAGAAAGACGAAACTCATCTGTCAGCAAGAGACACTAAGGACAGAAGTGGAGAATAGAAACTCAAAACACAATTTGTAGAGATGAGAGCCCACAGATACACTGACAGCAGTTAAACTGGGTAAAATGATGTGTAAAAGGTTTTGCTGTGCTGAATTCAACTGTCTGTACTCTGCTTTCTTCCTACCACAAACTACACTTTGTTTGGAGAAGCTGAAGGTGGTCACCTCTCCTGAAGGGAGGCTTGTAAGGTGCAGAATTGGCAGCAGCTGCAAAGTGGGTCCTGTGGTCATAAAAAACAAAGTTGCCTCAAAGGCACTGCCAGTTCTGGATGGTTTTAATCTTTATTGCTGTTACCTAATAATTCAAAA
Source organism: Polioptila caerulea (assembly GCA_013397295.1). NCBI lineage: Eukaryota > Metazoa > Chordata > Aves > Passeriformes > Certhiidae > Polioptila > Polioptila caerulea. The sequence continues at coordinate 220,980 of VYXF01008165.1, read as the reverse complement.
CAAATATCAGAGAGCTGTTAGAATAATGACGGTTACTTAGAGGAAACAAGAAACAGGGATGTTCATTGCTTCCTCACTGGATCACAAACTTCTGGTTTTGCTCTTGCTAGCTCCCAACAGAACAAAACCTGCACAGAAAACTCAGAGATGGGAAGCAAAGGGGAGGGCGAGTTGCCCCTGAAACTGCAGAGCTAATTGACACAGGCAAAATGAAAATGTCCATACTGGAATTTGCTTTAAACATTGCAGCATTGTAATTTAATGCAATTAATTAATTCAACATATATTCAGTGCCTAAAAGAGAGCTCATGTAGGAAGACACTGCTAATGTAAGAGCCAAGAAACATCACTACTCTTGATTTCTCACTGAAGCTACAAGATAAAAATAACAGTGTCCTACAGAGGCAGTAGCTTAATATTAGTTTAGGCGTTTATGCATTTAGTCTGGTGTCATATAGGAAATACAGCTTTCACATTCAATTTTTAGTAGGTACAGAAACAGCAGCTTTACAAATGATGATGACCTAACTAAAATGACAGCTTAAACCTCCAAAATTTCAAGACAAATGTCATTATTTACATACCAATTGGTACTAAATTAACATATACTGCACATGCATGTGCAATTTACACAGTCAAATAATAAAAATATTTGATCTGCAAATCTTTTTTTACTCCCTAAATCTTAATTATGCACCTCTCTAATGGGAGTGGTTGCTTTTTTGTATTTCTGCGGAATAGGTTTATCTAAGCATAAAGGACTATGAGATTGATACAAGTGTCAATGACATTATTTGGCAACACAGTAATTTCATATACTACTGCCCATAAAACTGTTAAAAATACTTACACAGCACCAAAAATGGGAGCAGTTCCTTTCTGCCAGTTAACTGCCTTGTCTTTCACAGTCATATTTGTGAACTTGTACTGTATTTTCTGCAAGGAAATAAAACAGAAAGGGTATCAAGACTTGATGCTGAAGTTATCCAGAATCTTCAGCTATTATCCAATACTATCCTGATATAAAAACTGACCAAGCAGTTTCCTTCCCCATCTTCTCAGAAAGCCACATAATACAGGCATTGAAGCCTGGGCAAAAAGAGCAAAAAGCATTTGTTTCCATTAAAACTATAACTAACCAGAACAGTTTAGACATATATGCACCCAGGCCCAAGTGATCTACATTTGTTATGCATAAATGTCTGTTTTTCTTATTGCTCATAACATTTAGGAGGGGATACATTCAGCATGTCAAGTGATGAGGGCTTCATTCCTCAGTCATATTTGTACTATAGCTCTAAAAGTCCCCTAGATTAATGCTCCCATCAACTGCTATCAAATTATTTTTTCTCAACATGTTTTCCCTGCCTCCATTTTGCTTTTGCAAAATACGTACTCAAATGGCAAATGTACAGCTACTGCTTTTTCTTACATACCTTTAGTTGCTCATCTATATAAGGGGATTTTAGGATCTCTGCTGCTGCTGGTCTCTGTGAAGGATTCTTACTTAACATGCTGAAACATTAAAAAACAAAAGTAGCAATTAAGCAATTGCCCAAACTTACTGAAAAACCTGCTAAACAGGAAAATAACATACCTGCATAGCACAGCATTCAGTTTGCTTGGATATCTATCAGGAAGAGAAGGTGTTTCACCTTCCACAATTTTCAACACAACAGACAAAAAATTCTGTCCAGTAAACGCATGGTTCATACAGCACATCTCATACAAAATGCATCCCAGAGACCTTGAAGAATAAGCAAATGGGAAAAGTATATATTATTCACCAGTCCTAATGGCCATCATAAAAGGTCACCAAGCTGAACATTTTAAAATAAACGCTCTCATAATAATTTTATATCATGACTATTCATAACAGTCTGCACTTCAGCTGAGTTCTGTCCAAGGAATGTTTTTTAAAAAAATAGGGAAATTGAATTTTGCAGGCCTTGGAGGATGCTCAGCTCTTTCTCCAGAATGTTTTTTAGACTTGACCAATGATTGACTTGCTCAAGGCCATAGAAAATGCTGGTGAGAGACAGATACAGACTGAGGCTCATCTAAGCAAACAGCTTAAATATCTTTATATTTGACTGTGGTATTTATAATTTAATCTGTGATTCCTGAAGAAGTAAGAAAATAAAGCACAATGATAAGAAATATGTATGGGTGAATGGCTTTCAGGAAAGGGGTATAAAAATCTTTGAAAGCAAAAAATTTTAAAAGTTTCAATTATTCATTTTGGTTAAAGAAGAGGAATTGTTTTGGTCCATCTGGCAATAAAAGAACAAGAGCAAATAATTTTAAAGCTGAAACTCAGGCTCTACATTCAGTGCAAATAAGTTAGAAGAGAGAGAATGGGGTGACTCCACTCACTGGTACTTTTCAAGCAAGTATGTGAAAAACATTAGCAGAGCTTCTTTGCTAAGAACAAACTAAAGAACAACTACTGAGGTAAATAAATTCTTGCCTAGGTTTTCTAAAGATTTAACTGGCAAACAGCTTTCAAACTTTCAAAATCAGTAAACAGTAAGACATAGATGATAATCGGTATTTATGATGTATGCTCAGGCTCTGAAAAGAGATAATTACTACATGAGAAAATACTTCAAGCAAAAAGAACAACAGAAACCCCGTACGCACACAGCATCTGAAAGCATCAAATAAAAATGGAAATCAGCCAGAGAGAAGAAAAAAAAAAAGGAAAATCCCAACCTGACAGACTGTACTGTAACTTCTTTTTGCAGAATCAATCTGTTTTGGAAGCTGCTTAATTCTGGCAGCTAGAAATTGTTCAATGAGCCATTAGCAACACAGGATTTGACACATCAGGGAAGCTGATTTATTCATCTAGTTTAGTACTCTGACTACACCTGAGGTGGACAAATATGAAAAGAACGCCCAGGGCATTCTGCCTCAGCCAGGGCTGTGAACAGGCTACCGAGGCAAAATCCCATCGGTCCCATGAAAGAAAAAACAGGGAAAAAGTAAAGAAAAATGAAGGAAAAAGAATAAAGTTTCTTTCTGCAGGATTGAAATTTTTGAAATTAAATAAATATCTTCTAAGCTGAGAAATGCTGCCCTGGGTTCCAGAACAAGGCTATTTCTTCCCAAGAGAGCTGCTGAGCTGCAAACCCCCAAAGAAATAACAGACAAGCTTTTGGCTCAAAACTTCATTTCTCAGTTGTGTTTCTATATTTCTGGTCTAAGCACCTTGTGAGGAGCAGGAGGAAATTACTTCCCAATTCCCGTAAGCAACCTGCACATGATCCAAACATATAATTCAATTACTTTTATAATCTTAGCCTGCATAAGTGCCAATGTTGTAAAATTCTAAAATGGTCATTAAGCCAGCCAGCCAGCACATTTGGTTTGACAACTCCCTGTATTCACGAATAGGTTTGACAAAGTTCCCGAACAGCACATAATTGCAGCAAAATTGTGGCATGACCAGTTCGTGTTGAAGCTACTCATGCCCAATTACATCACAAAATGGAGCATCTGAACAGGCTTCAGTGCGTTCTCCCCAGTCTCAACTGAGAGACCCCTAACTTCTCCCTCTTTAGAAGAAACCATCCTGAGGTTTCTGGTGTTGCTTACATAAATGTTGTCATCCTTTTGTAATCCTTTGTAATTCTTTGTCATCTTCTGATCTTTTGTAAAAATCATTACAGTTCTTCAAAGGTTATAAGATCCAAGTTAGCTTTAAATTCAACTTCTTAAGTCTGATAATGTAAATGCATATACCTTTATGGCTTATATCTCTTAGTCTGATCATATCAGAAGGTCTTAAGAGAGTCTGTGAGGAATATGTCTCTGAATTTAATTTCCTCAATACTCACTTATCAGCCCTTAAATGAGAACTCCCTGCTGCTGTCTTCTCCAGCCCCATCCCCTCAGCCTTCACATTGCTTCATTTTTTGATTATTAATATTAAAGGAAAAGACAAAGTGGGGGAAAAGCACAGACAAGCAAGCACAATAAAATGAAAGCCTCAAGATCTGTGGTGTGGACAGCTCAATTTATCCAAACACAACAGGCAAACCATCTGTCAAAATCTGACAGTACTTGATGGAAGACAAAGCACTATGGATTTATTTGTGATTATAACGTTGCTTTGTCTCTGCCACAGCACTGGAGGCACGGGAATGTCAGCCGAGCCCCAACACCATCAGTGCCAGCCCAGGTGTGTGAGGGCAGGAGGGACACCAGCACAGCGGCACAGCAGCGCCTCGGGGTCACACTGTGCTGGCCAGCAGCGAGCCCCAACTGCACACACACAAATCACTGGGTGACCCTGACCCGGCCGGGCCTCCTGGGCTCCCTCCATCCCGGCCCCGCTGCCGGCTCTGCTCCGGCTCTGCTCCGGCCCCGCTGCCGGCTCTGCTCCGGCTGCCGGATCCGCAGGGCAAGCACCAATGGGCAGGGGGCCGGTGAACTCCTGGCCTGGCCAGTCCAGGCCCAGGGATGCTGAGGAAAACGTGGGAGCCAACTTTGATTTGCCTCCTGTGAATTTAGATTTGACACAAAGCGTGGAATGGCAAAGAACTCCAGCCCTGACATTTCAACTGAAGAAAAACATAAATGCTGCCACTTCTCAACTGGAGAACTTCCATGGGGAAAAACTGTAAAACATGAAGCTTTTTCCCCATCTATTGACCTTGGGCTATAAAGGAATATACTTCTTGCACCAGCTGCTGCACTGTGAATATTCAAGCCAGTTTTGAATATCAGCAGAATATCTCAGTGAACCTGAAAAGCACAGTGTCTCTTTACAGCACATCAGTAGTGCAGCATAAATGAAGGACTTTTCAATGAATTGAACTGAACAGTGAGAGGATCATGATAACAAGGTGAGATAGCACTAATTGTCTTTTCCATAAGATATTTTACATTATTTTACATTTAACGTGGGAACACTTGTAAGTCTGAATTTTTGTGTGCAAATTTTTGAGTCCTGCTAGAGATCAGAAGGACAAGTCTGAAAAGAGAATGTCACTTCAGTTACATATAAAAGACTTGGGCAAGGTATAAAAGACTTGGGCAACTCCTTGGAATTCCTCAGGGGTCAACAAACAGTGCTGTTTAACATCTCTGTCAGCAACATGGACAGAGGGACTGAGCATATCCTCAGCGAGTTTGCTGACAAGCTGTGAGGTACAGTCGACATGCTGGAAGGAAGGGCTGATCCAGAGGGACCTTGGCAGACTTGGGAGGTGGGCTCGTGCCAACCTTATGGAGTACAAGGCAAATTGCAAGGTCCTGCACTTAGGTCACAAATACAGACTGGGCAGAGAATGGATTGAAAGCAGGCCTGAGGAGAAGGACTTGGGGGATGTTGCTTGATAAAAAGCTCAACATGACTTGGCAATTTGTGCTGACAGCCCAGAAAGCCAAACACATCCTGGGCTGCAAGAAGCAGTGTGACCAGCAGGCTGAGGAAGGAGGTTCTTCCCTCTACTCCACTGTTCTGAGACCTCACATACAGTACTGTATCCAGCTCTGGGCACTCAAGATGGAAAGGATGGAGACCTGTTAAGGCAAGTCCAGAGGAGGTACACAAAGATGATCTGAGGGCTGGAACGTCCCTCCCATGGAGACAGGCTGAGAGAGTTGAGGTTGTTCAGCCTGGAGAAGTCTCTAGGGAGACCTTTGAGCAGCTTCCAGCACATAAAGTGAGAGAGAACCAGAGAGAGAGCCAGAGAGAGACCTTTTACAAAGGCATATTGTAATAAAACAAGGGGTAACAACTTCTAACCAAGAGAGAGTTCAAGGCCAGGCTGGATGGAGCAACCTCATCTAGTGCAAGGTATCCCTGCCCTCAGAAGGGGGGTTGGAATGAGATGATCTTGAAGGGCCCTTCCAACCCAAACCATTCTATGAGTCTTTGATTCTTCATGAGCAACCAAACTTCCTCCACAGTGGCCCAAGGACTCAATCTCACCTGGAGCCTCCAGTGCAGGCTCCCCTGTATGCTCAGTGTCCTCTTGTCTTTTGGCCCCTGTTAAATGGGGACAGTGGGAAAAAAAACCCCAAATAGAATCAGTATTAAAAGATTAAAAGATGAGAATAACAATCAAACACATGAGTTCTGATCAGAAGAGTTTCCTGGCAAAAAAAAAGAAGGGGTTTGTGGGCTGGGGAAGTACTGAGTAAGGGCACACCTCCTCCTTAGTGCCACTACAGTGAGGACCAAGAAGCTCCTGCTGAAGGCAGTTTCACCCTCAGGTGAGTGCTCTTGGCAATGCTTTGGAAAGTTCACAAAGGCAGAAAATATAGCAGAAAGCTGATAGCTACAGAGTTTGGGATGGGGGGCTTTTTTTCTGTTTTTGTAAATTTTGAAAGGGTGATCAACACATGATTTATAAAAGTATTGGACCAAACTCTGATTATGCTAACTCTATACAACTTCAATGACCTATATGGATTGACACTAGTAACCACAAATAGAACTTAAACATGTATTTTACTTTCTGTTTGCACTGCAATAAAAGAAATCATTCCTCACAGCAGAAGAACACAAAAGGCAGGCTTCTCTGTCTATTCATTTGTCTTGACATCTTTTGAAATCTTCTCCCAATATATTTTTCTTGACTACATGTATTAACTGATATTTGCTACAGATGAACAAGAGACAACCTGACGTCAAATCCACAGCAGTCAGCTACACAGGCCATGAGACGAGATTCCTGACATATCCATTGACTGGACTGAATATGTCAACTGTGAAATATGGCTGCTGCCATTTGAAAATATAGATGGCTATTCTCCACTTTTAGAATTATATCCTGCAGCCACAAGTGTATCTTGAAAAGGCAGAACTAAGATAAAGCTAGAGTAAATTATCAAGTAATCAAAACTATATTCCAGGGGCCAAATGTTTTACAAAGAAACTGTCCTAGTTTGAAATATTTGTAAAGAAATTAATCTTCTGATATATATACCAACAGGAAAAAAAAACCCATCAATGAAACACCTTATAAAATAAACAAAGCTTCTTAAATAAAATACTGTGACAACATTAAAAATCTCAACGCTTTTAACTACAATCTTAAAACATTAGATGCTTTAGGACACAGATATAAACAAGCCAGATATTTTTGCCATTCCAAAAAAATCATTCTTCATCTTTGTTTGGAAGAGTACCTGCACATCCAAAAGTTTCCTTAAGTCTTCAAACAAACCCCAGCTCCTAAACTTGATCCTTTAATCATCACCTCAGAAATCCTGATCTCAAGAATTTGTGCTATCTAAACACAGAACTGACACTTTTCTTTCTACCTTTGAATCTCTTCTAAAACGGAATGCATTTCTATTTTTGTTCTAACACCGCAGTAATTCTCATTTTCAGCTCCACTTCCAAATATTTTCTTGCTTTTAACGTTTGCCAATGTTTTTTAATTTAATTCCTAATTAAGGTCCTTCTTCTATCCTCTCAGTCAGAACCACTCTTTCCTCATCCCTCTCAAGTTTCACAGAAAGTTGTTTCTTTCAATTCATCTATTTCAATACAAGAAAAAAAGATCTCCCCCTTCCTGCAAAAAACTGAACTTTGTCTACAATCATCCTGTATCACATCAGAGACTGGACCTGAATCTTATTCTCCTTTAAAGTCTCAGATAACCCAGTTTAAAAGCCAACTATATGCTTCTTAACACAAAGGGCAAGGCTTCAGATTGCAATACTTGATTCTAATTCTCTGAAATAGTTTTAGCGGAGATAAATGCCTAATCCAACCAAAATAGCATTATGACTACTCACCAAATGTCAGATTTTGTATTATACCCCTGGTGCTTCAGTACTTCTGGACTCATGTAGTATGGTGTCCCAGTAAAAGTAGTTGCAAGATCACATGAACCCATCAAAAGACAAGAAACCCCAAAGTCTCCTAAAAATATCAGTAGAAACAATCATCTATTTATATATATATAAACACATATCTATTCATATATATTTACATATATTTATTTATTAATATAAACTTTTTTT
>VYXF01008165.1:198192-212975 GCA_013397295.1 Polioptila caerulea | reverse complement strand
AGTAGAAACAATCATCTATTAATATAAATATTTATATATATATAAACACATCTATTCATATATATTTACACATATTTATCTATTAATATAAACTTTTTTTATTTTCAGACATGATAAAGTGATTGTACATCCAGAAAACTCTGCTAGTATGTATAAAAAAAAGAAAAACTGTAATTCTTCAAAATAAAAACATCACAAAAGCATAGTATCACAGAACAATGTGAGTTTGAAGAGGCTTCACAAGATCATCTGATTCAAACCCCTGGCTCAAAGTTAAATGGGGCTACTCAAGTCTGGGTCCAGCCAAGTTTGAAGCATCCTCAAGGCTAGAGGTTTCACTGCCTCTCCTGTGTCTGCCTGTCAAATAAATGTTTGACTACAAATCAAAATGCTATTTCAGACATGATTTTCTTTAAATCTCCTTATTGACAAAATGTCTGCTGGACTGTTCCATCACAAGGAAAGATATCTTTAAAAAGTATGGAAATCTCACCAATTTTAAGAAGATTATCTTTCAAAAATATATTCTTGGCTTTCAAATCCCTGTGAAGTATCCGTCTGGAATAGAAAAGGAAATTCAGCCTCATCCAACTGGAAGCATTCAGAGTCATGTATTAAGTATTTCAGGTATTTAACTTCAGCCCTTTTCAGAAGGGCCAGCCCATCACAGCCACAGTCTAACTCTGCCAGTGACAATCCACGGACAATGGCATTAAGGAGCTTCACAGAGGTGCATTCACAGGCACCCACATGCAGGGTGTGAGCCTAAGCAGGATAATAAAAATAAACCTGGGGATCTCAGCTTAAGAATACAGGTACAGACATAGCATGAGCTGCAGAGGAAGGGAGAAAGGCAAGTCTTCCTATCTGACTTGTCTTAAAAGCATTACATCTTATTTTCTGCCAGGAGAATGAGATGCCTCACAAGAGAATAACAGATGAGAGAAACAGCAGTAAGAGCTTCTCAAAGCTAAGGGAAGACTCCTACAGAGCAAAAGTATTACTTCAAAGACAAATACATATATAGCCTAAGCTAGTAGTTCAATTTTTTACAGTAACAGTATGGAAGATAAAAGAACTTTACAAAGACAAAGATGAAAAGGAACAGAACAATTAGCTTCTACAGACTTATTTTTTCATCAGAGTTTGAAAAAAAAACATTGTAAGCTACACACTATGTAAGGAGATAAAGAATCTTCTTAATTTCTATAAGTCTTACGTGTGTGACAGTGTAGCCCCTTAGGAAAACAAAGTATCTCTGCAGTACACAAAACATATTCTAAATTAATTCTTGTTATTAACAATTCCAAAGCATTGTTGCTTATAACCTCACCTAAACTAGAACTCATCCACTTTTGAAATGATTACGAACACACACAATTAGTCATCAGCTCTGCTCAGCAGGAGGTTAGAATAGCATTTGGCTACATATTGGCTACAGAAACTGGATTTGCTAATGCAAATTCTGTACAGAATTTACAGAATACTGTAAATTCAGACATTTAGCTCATGTAAAGAGAGAGACTGATGCTCTAAGATTTTTGAGGGCAGAAAAAACAAATACAATACTCAATTTGAAAATTTTTGAGCAATCCTCAAGTATTATCTCACATTTGAATTATTAAAGTCTTAGACATTGGCACAACAAAATTATTTCCAAAATAGTTTCTACATTAAGATTAGAAAATATACATTCTACAGCACAATTTAACACTCAAATTTGTCCACAACTAATTTGAAAATATTTTCTGCAAGAAGAGAAAAAAATATGCAATTCAATATATTCAGTTCACAAATGAAAAAAAAAACCATGAAAAATAATACTAGAACTCATTGCAGTATGTACATATGCTGGACATGAAAAAGAAACATTTATATTTTTATGGGTCAAGGAAAAGAGTTCTTCATGTTTCTTACAGCCATTTTTTTTTCACTTCCTTTTCTTTCATTTTTTTTGTCCTGAAAGTAATGCTTTTACTTTCATTAGAAAAAGGTTGGCACATTGGGAAAAATGAAAGTTTTATTCAATTAGCCTCCACCCATGTTTATAAAATATTGTTTATTAATAGTTTGTTCTCTATTTGACAACTTCTGTGAGCAATACAGAAACATTCATACAATACATCACAAAGTTGATATTTGATATTCTTTCATAAGTATATGTCTGTATATACACACACACACACTTTTACAGAAATCTTGCTGTGTTAATTGAGATTCATAAGGACTTTTCTTACCATTCATCACACACAGATCCTTTGAAAGAACTTGCTTTCACTGAGTTAAATTATTCTTGCACATTATTGCTGAAAATTGGTGGATTTCAACTTTCTTTTAATAATACTCCTTTGTAGAAATATAACCACAGAATTTTTGAACCTGAAACTTTCCTTAATATCTATTTTAATAACAGGTATATTGAAGTAAAAGAATGATCCAGAAAGCTTTCAGTAGCACATTATTTGAAAAGGAGATGAAAAAAAGATGTTTGGGTCACATTAGTTTGAATTACAATGTAATGCTACTGTAATCTTGCAACATATTGATGGAAATGTTATGTATTTTATTTGCATTAACAGTAATTATAAGATGCTTTCATATATTAATATGACAAAGAAATATTTGAGGTGGGGTTTTTTTTCAGCTTTCCATGATGATAGCTCTCACTGCAATGCAACTTATTCTGCTATTATATGTCTGAGGATAAACAAGGTACCCACTGAAATCTTACCTGAAAAGAATTCTTTAATACTAGTAAGAAATTAATATCAAGCCTGCACTGTAAATCCAGTTAAAGAAATAGAGTAACTTTTTTATTGTAGGAAATGACAGACCTATATGGCCAACATGAATTAACTGGGTTCCAGCAAAACTTCACTTGATGGACAGTGAAGTGATAATTGAGTAGTTATTTTGGGTAGAAATTAACACTTGAGGGCAGTCTCAAATCTGGGCTGTAAATATACACACATCTATGTTCTGTAGAGTACCTGCTTGCTAGCTAGCTCATAGTCACAGAAGAACAGCACAAGCCCTGAGCAGTGGGCAGCCTCCTTGCATGAAGCTTTGCCTGCAACAGAATGAGCTGCAAGTGAAGCTGAGGGAACTTGAAGTATATTACTGCCATGAAATCATGCACAATTAATTTCTCTTTCCTCTATCTGAAGAACTCTGCAGAAGAGTAAGAGGTTGTGTGTAAGTCTGAACCCTGTATAATCTGCTGTTTGCATAAAGAGTAACCTTATAAAAATCTGTGCTCATAAATTCTTCATAAAGATTAGCAAAAGGATGGGTAATATAATGGTCAGCCTTATTCAAATTGAGGTTAAACTAATCAATGGCCTCACTGCCTGATTGCTGTGGGATTAATTTTGAGCCCTGACATGCAATGGGCTATGTGTACTACGAGAAACTACAGGATGGTTTCATGCTGAAAGTCTCCATTGAGATAAGACCACTGAATTGTGTTGTCTCTCTTTTACTTCTCCCTTTCTTTATATCAAAGACACAGAAGGATTGAATCTCTTTATTTCTAGAGGACTTTGTTTTCAAGTTTCCATTTTTTTTTTTAAATTACATAAGTTTCCAGCATAAGATTTTTCAAGAAGTGTGGAATTTCAACTAAAGTTGTGCAAGAAGGACAAGTGAATAGTCTGTTTAAAACCATAAATAACAATTTTTGCTGCTCTGGTAAAAAAACCNTTTTTTTTTAAATTACATAAGTTTCCAGCATAAGATTTTTCAAGAAGTGTGGAATTTCAACTAAAGTTGTGCAAGAAAGACAAGTGAATAGTCTGTTTAAAACCATAAATAATAATTTTTGCTGCTCTGGAAAAAAAACCAAAACCTCACATCCACAGAAGTTGAGTTTTCTCCAGGATGGCATGGGGAAGATCAACCTACAGGCTGTAAACACTTCAAGCTTCTAATTCTAGGGAAAAGTTTTCTTTGCATTAGAACATAATTCAAACATATATTACAGCTTTTTTCCATGTCAGTAGAGAAGAAATAATGCATGTCAAGTTTCCATTGAAACAGAGGGCTGTTATTATGTTTTGGTATTTCAGATTTCTGTAGGTACTTTTAAATTCCTTTAAGCATAACATTTTCCATTTAAGCTGCTCTTTGACTCTATACTGATAAGAAAAAAGTTATATTTCATAATATACATACAGCCAAATAGCACAAAATACAAATAAATATATATAAATTAAAACTGTCAAGTTATTTGTAAGTGCCTGGAGAGTTACTACTAGCTATGATTGAAAAGGAGAAAATAAAATCCTGTTTGGAAAATCAAATTGCTTTAATTGGAGAATTGACTTCTCAGGAAAACAAATTTTATATCCATATTTACAAAATTAAGTTTATTTTTAGGATCTTATTTGATTTTAAAGATTTTTTTGAGAATCAGTAAAAGATGAGTAAAATAGAGAGAAGAGATAAATGGGGCATAAGAAAACACAGAAAATGAAAGACAAAAAGAATAACTCACAGGACAAAACAGTTCAGTTGGAAGGGGCCTACAACGACCATCAGTCCAAATGCAATGTTTATATTATTATGCTGCATTATTCTGAACAATGCATCTTCTAAACACATATGTTAAAGAAAAGATTTTGTCAAAAGGGAACTTTCCAGGGCACCAAAACTTTTATTAATAAGGTGATAAATTGAAGTTCAACAGAGGAAAAAACTACTAAATCACACCGATAGTTTAGTTAAACTGTCAGGATTTTTATTTCCATTTCCCTCTGTCCTTTTGGCCCCAGGTGAATGCTGAAGAGCACAGCATCCCAAGAGAGCTGTCTTCATGTCCTCCCATCACTGGCAGGGCAGCATTTCATGTACAAGCCCTAGATAAATCGGCATTTAGGAACAAAAATGCTCTTGCATCTTGGGCAGCAATTCACTCTGCCCTTTTCCCTCTACAGTCTGACACTGGCAAAAAGTCATTAGGCATCCATCAGTTTGGGTCAAACACATCCCACACACTTAACTTCAGTTCGACCCAAGAACGGTTGTTCTTGGCAACAGGGGACCTCTCTACCTACTGCTTGGTTGCACCTAAAATTCAGGCAAATTCTGCCCAAGCCCTGCAAAGGATGATGCAAAAAGGGACCAGAGAGGCATTGTTCACATCCAGCACACTGGCAATAAGGGAAACCTTTCCATCACTGCAGTCAGCCTGCCTAAAGCACTGCAGCCAAGAGCAACATTCATGGAGATGACCATGCGTATTATACACACTACCTATACACACTACCCCTGCTCCATCTATGTGTGATCTCCTCATATCTGGATGGTCTGCAGTGATTTATTAAGTTAATCTTTGATGTGCTGTTAAAAGTGACATCTCTTTTCAAAGAATGCATGTATGTAACCCCACTGATTTTACTGGGAGTCCATCAAGCATATATATTGTATGCTTCATATTAAACAGGTGCTTGACTTCCCTTTAAAAAGATGACTTTGTTTTACGCTCCATTTTCCATTTGGCTCTGGAAAAAAGTGTGTCTAATGCTGGAAGACATTTACCATTGTCCTGCTAAAAGATGTAATGCACAATGTTCCTGTGAGGTAGATAATTAATTACACTTGAGGTATCTGACATAAACTGCAATGGTTTGGTAAACAGAACTTTCATTTCTGTTTGAATATCTCCAACTAGTTAGTAAGTCCATTCACTCCCCTCCCAAGCTAAATGCTCTCATATCAATCGACTGTACCTTTCATGCATATAGTTGACTCCGAGTAACAACTGTATAAACCACTCTATTACTTGACTTTGAGTGAACACCTTCCCACAATCCTTGTACTCTTGAATTTTAAAGTCCAGATCTCCACCCTGAAAAATATCACAACATATTTGTACATTTAAAGTGTGTTTTCAAAATGCTATCTCCTTCATCACAGTACAGGATCCCACTTCCTTAGGCTTCAGACATCATACCACGTGGGTCTGTAAAATCAACATGTGCACATGAATTCTGAACTCTCCCAGCACCGAAAGTACACACAAGTGAGGATCAAAATGGTATCAACCAGTCTGGCCTTGTAGTTTTCTCTTAGTGTTACAGAAGATCATTAAAGTTTCCAACTGTTCTTCCTTCATGTCACGCAACTTCAGCATCGGAGCTGGTCACCCCAAACCTTTATAGTCAACACAAAGGAACACACATCTGTTGAGTGCAGTTATCTCTGCCATCTAGTTGTCTACCTTTGGAAGGGATGGATCATGTTTTAGAAACACTGCTTCTCTGCAAAGATTTATGATGAGTGCCTACATTGACTGGCTAAGATATAGATACTTAGGTAAGTAAAATTAATCTGCCCTGATCAATCTGAATAAGTTAATAAATTTGAGAAAAGCATTTCCACTCCAGTCAAACATTGCACACTCTGGCAACATTCATTTATTATGTTATAATAACCATGTCAGCATCAAAGAAACCATGTTGTTCTCTTAAGAATGAAAATACTGTCTCTTTAATTATGATACTTTGCCTCTTTCAAACTTTTGCCAGAAACAAAGCAGATTTAAAGCCTCAAGAATATGTAGCATGTGTTACTGCAATACTTCATTAAAACATCAATTGATCTTGAAGTAGCACTAGGAATGGAACAATAGGCCACACAGTGGGGAGTGCTAATAAACCAGAAAATATATCCAGAAAAACACTACTTGAAAACTGTAATCCAGATATTTGGAAATACCAGTACAACAACACAACGAAAGAGGATTTTGAGATTTCCAGGAAGCGCATTCTTTTTGCTCAGAAATATACAGATGTATATTTTTCAGCTGATTGTTTATCCAGTTTATAAAATAAATTAATTTTGTCTACAAGAATGCACACACATTAATGGTAAGCAATGTGTTGAAGTAGCTAACCCTAGAGCAAAGGGACTGTGAGTCTGATTCTACTGACTAATTACCTTACATCAGGATAGCTTATTAGCCATAAATCAATACCTTTACATTATATGATCGACATAAACTCAGAAGTTTTATGTGCCATATACAAGAAACTATTTCACCTGTACAACTGTACCAGTACCATCATTTCCCATCATCATCCCTATATTCCTCTGCACTGTTGACTCAGCATTTTATGATGTCTTCAGCATTTCTCGTTTTTCTGTTCCCAACACCACAGTGCTTCATAGTGCTGTTACAAAATAAGCAGATTCTGTCCTTGCAGATCTGTATTTTCATGTGCTTCTTACATGAGTATACAGTAATTCCTATGGCCCTTCTGGTTCTAAGTTACAGCATTTGGGAATGTGTTAAAACAAAGCAAATCTGTTTTGTCATCTATCGAAAATGTGCTCCCTGACAATGTCCTGTAATTTTTATTGAAATGTCTGAATCATGTCATACACTAGGGAAGGGAATATGGGTTCAGCTCTCCATCTGCCACCCTACTGCAGCCCAAGGAGAAGATCTTCTGGGAGCTTGGAACTCTCAGCAGCTGCTTCCCCTTTGCAACTCCAAATGTTCAGCAGCTTCCCCCTGGTTGCTTGCAGCAGAGAAGAGGAAGGAAAGGAAGATTGTTGCTGGCTACTCCGCTGCATGGCAGCCAGATGGGCTGTGACTGAGTCTACCCACGCACCTCGACAACAGTGAGTCATGATTGCAAAATAAACTGTTCCAGACAGATGCCTCAGACCATCCAGAGCCCAGGACTGGGGGGTGCTCAAACATGTGTCAGCTGGCCGCTGGCCTCAGGGGACTGTGCACTACCCAGGTGAGGACACATGAAGGGCAGCAGGCTCCAGTCACCGTTTCTCCCTGTCCCAATGTGTCTCCTCTCACAATAACATACTGTCATGAAAAACTCAAGTAAGTGCAGCACCTACAGAGTTATGGCAGTGAATACTCTGAAGCTGAGGGACAGTTCCTGCAACAGGTCTAAGGAGAATAAAAGCAGTTGAATAATGCACTACATGTGCCCTCACATAACTGCACAGCTTTTTACCTTCAAGCAGGGAAGAGCGGTCTCAATGTCCTACAATTAATTTACCCTGGATTTTGTGTCTAAAAGAAAGGAAAACAAAAACACATCATAGAAGATTTGCTAAAATACTGCTGCCATGAAACTATGAAAAGATTTATTAATCCAATTTCACATTTTGGAAGGTCAGTCTAATGAAGTTCATAAGGAATGCAACAATTTAACAAATTAAGTACACATGGAGTTTCCAAGCCACAGTTTCTATTTAAATATCAGAGCATCAAACACATCAGTAAATTATTTAAAACAGCTTAGCATCTAGAGCTGATAACGTGAACAGGCATTGACTGCTTTAGTTATTCCTTTTGCTCAGATTTCCTTAGCATATGTGTACTCACATCACAGCTGAGACCACAGTCAAGAGACATAAATAATTGTCTGGGGGAAAAGTACAGCGAGTTCTGCCTTATAACGCATTAAAATGATGCAATTTTTAAAGTAATTGCTTTGTAAAAACCGTATATTATTGAAGTCAAATTTGTACTACAAAATGAAATCCAAGGTTCATTAAGGCATTTTTGTTTGAAATCAGTCTTAGTCGATAATGTTTATACTACCCATAAGATTTTGATTTGGGGAAAGTCTCTAAGAAGCTCAACAAGTAAGATCAAAACAGAACAAATATACTTTCTTAAAATTTTGATTCAATTCAGTTGTAATAAAAGATGTCAAGCTGAGCCATGCAGACCAAGGCTCTCTGTTTTTCTTTCACAGGACAAGGTATAGCATGGGGCAGCTGCACTGGAGGTTCACTCTATACTACTCATGCCAGAATGAACAAAGCACCGTGGCTAATGAATAAGTCACAGTACTTTGGAGAAAACAGAATAAAGCTCAGGGGGGTAGTTCCGTTTCCATGCCAACTTAATGTGTGCTCTTTGTTTTGAGTCTGCCCAAGAGTAGCAATTACTGCCAATCTGGTAATTATTCTATGCATGAGAAACTGAACGTACTAGACTTCCAAGCAAGGATCAGGTAGCCCTACATTTTTCTCATTTTCAGTTTATGCACGGTATAAACAGGCATCTTTTAGGTCAAAACACCCAAATCCCACCCCATACAAAGGCAGGTTATAGATAAGTAAATACAAAAGTATACTTTCTAGAAATACTCCAACTAAAATAGAAAAGAAACCTTATGTGCAACTTTGCCTTATACTTTTCCTTGTCTGAACATTTGATGAAATATATCACAATGACATAAATGCAATGATACCACAGAACGTGTCCTTTGGGGAAAAGTCAGAAGCACATCCTATTGGGCCAGGTGTCATTTTGACCTCACCTAGCAGACTCAAAACTGAAAAGACTCAGTGCATAGCCAATGAATCCATTTCCTCTTCCTTCACCTGCCTTGCTGTAATACATTCTCCCCTGTTTTGAGGGTGTGACTCCCAGAACTTAGGCTAACTCTGTACCAAAACATTTTCACGCAGAGTAATTTATACTGCCCGCATAAAAAACCACAAAGCTCCAAGGAGTGATGCTTGTGATTACCCTGCTATCATGCTCTTTCTTATTCACTATAAATTTGTGCCAAATGAACAAAAAGAGAAACAAAAAAAAACCAACAAAAAACCCCAAACAAAAACCAAACAAACGAAAAATATGAGTAAAAAGCAATGGATAGGTAAAAGACACTGTAGTGCTGCAGAAATAGGCTCCTTTATTCCTACCTGTTTAACTGATCTGGTATTGGGCCACTTTGTACTGCTAGTAGAGAGAAAATTATGAATGCATTGGAATAGCTGGACAGTTAGAATAATCCTTCAGTCCTGAGCTCCAGATTTCCTCAAAGAATTGACAGTACTTACACACCCCAGCTGTCAAACATTCAGGGAATGGCACAAAAAGCTTCTGCATGGGTGTTAAAATAGTATGTGAACAAATACTCAGATTGTATCACAGAACGGAACATTTCAGATTTAATTTTTAAATATCCCAGCAATATATATGCATTCAACTGTCATCAGAAAAAGCTTCCAAGGAAGAAATAAATGACAGGCATGGTATTTGTTTAATTATTCCCATGAAAGCTAAATTCTTCAAGAAGTGTGATTAGTTAAGTCAAATCTGATTTGTGTACAGGTAGCCCAGTAGTCCAAGTTCATTATATTCCAAAGCATTTCAGCATGTCTAGCAGAGCACAGCTGAAGAGTTTGCTTCACAGCTTCATAAAAAGATCACTTTGTATATGACAGATTTTTTTTTTGAAAGAGCACATCTATATTTAATACAAAGTAGGTGCTTGTTTTATATAAACTACTAAAAAACTGGCTTAAATATGTTTAAATTCTTATTTGAAAGCTTTAAGACAGATTCCAGCAATATGTTCTTAAACCAAATGCTGGAGTCAAAAAT
The DNA here is from genome assembly GCA_013397295.1 of Polioptila caerulea. NCBI lineage: Eukaryota > Metazoa > Chordata > Aves > Passeriformes > Certhiidae > Polioptila > Polioptila caerulea. The sequence goes on along the minus strand of VYXF01008165.1, from coordinate 202,597 downwards.
TCATGGTAACTATACTGTAGAATATCCTGCTTTAATATTTGTTGTATCCACTACACTCTGGTCTTTGACCCACACTGTTTTGCATTTTAAAAAGCCAATGTTGCTGCCAAACTCATCATCCATGTGATCAGGCTTAAGCTTCTTGTAATCACCTCCAAATGACGAGTGAGTTTTCCCTTCCTCATTTATATCAGATTTTATATCGTGCCCCCACACCCGCAATCTCATCCTCTCTCACCTATCAGTAGCACATCACACACAAGGGGTACAACCCTTCTGAGCTCTCCCCCAGATCTGGCAGTGTGCCTGCATTTAAGCCTTTCTTGTAGCACTTTTAATACCAAATGAATATGCTCTTAAAGTGCCCTATTTCCTCTGTGGTTTATTTGTCTATGAGTCTCACATGAGCAGGTAACACTCCTTATCTGAAAGGAACACACCTAACAAGTAGCAGGTGATGCCACAAGCAACAAATAAAGATTAAAATTCAAACTAAAACATTTTATTAAGTGGCTTCTTAGAAGACCCTATTTTAATACACACATTTTTTCAAATTTCTTTAGTCTCACCTCACAATATTCAGTTATAATGCAGAAACTATCTCGCTCCACAAAGCTTGCATAAAATTTGACAATGGTTGGATGGTCTAATTTGGAGAGTAGTTGTGCTTCCAGATTTGCTTCAACTGTTTCATTAGGCTTTAGGTTTCCAACAGAGATTTCCTTTAGGACCTTTCTAGAGAAAAAAAAAAAGAAATCTTTATATTAATAAAACCAGAAAAATATAAAAATATGTAACATTCAAAATCCCATCAAAATTTCCATAAATGCAAAATAGTAATATTGACCAACTTTTGGCAACATGAAATGATGAGGCAAATACGGGTAAATAATGAGAATGCATTAAAAGTCAAATACCCTAGTCATTATAGAGATTAAGCAATATATTAAAAATACTGTTTTGAAATATTTCTCCCACTAATTACCTACTGCACTGTTTTCTTTAGAACATGTTTTCAGTGCTATGGATTACTGCATAATAACAAACATAAACAAAAAATCAAATCTAAGTGATTTCAAGCCCACTCAGAGCATATGGTCAAGATTCATATATAAAATAAGGAGTAGCAAGAAACTGCATTTGCAACTTCTGCCCAAGTCTCTCCATGGAGGTATGAGAAAAATCACAGAGAGTAATATTCCTGTGGCTGTTTTTCCAGTGATAAACTCAGGCTGTCAGTTTTTCCTTCTAAAGATCAGCCTGTCCTTCACCAGAGCACATAAGTGAAGAGTACAAGTCTAGATTGGGGGCTGGAATCTAATAATACTGTTTCAATGAATTCTAATCCTTTGATATTTAACGTTTGTTTAGGAAGACCCTAAATCCCCTGGAAAATGCTGAGAAAATGTAGGAATTTTTAATATTCTTCAACCTTAACATATGAATGTGCTACAGGAGAATTTGTAGTTCAGAATTAGGTCTACACAGAAGATGGAATAGGGCAGTTTACTGTTAACTTGACCTGGAAAAATATAAGGAAAAATATAGTGCAGGGCACTATAAGAAAGCACATTTTGCCAAGATTTTCCTGATGAAATGTTTAAAAAAGACAATAAAACACATTCCATTTCCATTTACTTTACCAGTTAATGAAGAATAGATCATAGGTCTTTTCTGAAGGAGCTACTGAAGACTATTAGAGAATATGTTTCTTTACCGAAACAAAGTGGTGAATTTCCCCAAACTTCTGAATATATGAAAGGCAAGTTTCAGACTGAAGGGAAGCTCCCACAGTGTTTTAGTAATTTCCCCATTCAATAGAGCATGGTTGTAAAGTTACAGTAGTTAAACATGACAGTGATAAAACTGCAATTACTCATCTTATCCAAAGGGAAAAAAACAAAAGAGAAAATCTTTTCCTAAGTCTGAACAATCAGTTTCTGACTAGCAATGTTTTCATTTTCATATAAACTTGCCTAATCCCCATCAGGAATTGTGATGAAAAAAACCTGCCCTTTGATCTGTTTCCATCTCTGCAGACAAGCTTCATGGAACACAGACAGGCAATACCTACTGCAATCTCCTCATCTTCAGCTGACAGGGGTCATTATCCCTTCCTTCATAAAAATCATGTCACAGAACTGACAAACAGGATGAGTCCTTGTTAAAGAGCACTTAATACAAGTTTCTTACATACCCAAGACAGCAATAAAAGCCTGATGTGTTGATGTGTATGGATAGCTTGTCATCTTAGTCACTCAGCGATCTTAATGCTGTCATCAGCTGTCAGACAAGATGACAGTGTTTTTCTTATTTAAATTAATTCCCACAAGAAGAAATCAAGAAAATATACTTCTTGTAAATAAGGTATTGGTTTTCTGCAACACAATTCTCATTCATACAGAATTAGAATTCACAGCTGGAAGGCATTTGCTTCTACAAAGAAAGCTTTTGGATGCAATGGAGATGAGGCGTATCTGCATGCCTCTGGTATATGTGTGTACTGTGTCTAAACATAGATAAGGTTTGATTTTACTGCATTAAATATGAAGAACCTAATTAGACTTCATACTTTCTGCAAAGCTTTTGATAATATTTCGGTAAATATACTTAAAAATTTAAGATATGTACTAAAAAAACTCTGTGTTAATTAAGTATTGACAAAGAAGTTAAGTCAGGCTCTCAGAAGCCTCACAGAGAAAATGGAGAAGTCTCCAGATCTGAAGCAGCTCTTTTCTGTTAACTTCAGAAGAAAAAAAAAAGGAAAACAAAAGTCTACAGCCAGAAATTCATCTATATCAACTAACTGTACTTTTTAATACATAAAACACCTAAAGAGTGCTTAAATTCACCCTACCCCATTTCAGTATTTACTCAAGTTGAATCTACCCAAACAGGTGGCTAAAATGGGCACATTCTGTGCTTTATACAGCTCCTAAGATAACTCAAATTTGGCACCCCGGTGATGTCAAATAGGCTGACAGATCCACAAAAAAGCTTAGTAGTCATAAGAAAACAACAAACCTTTCTTAGCTAAACTATCCTGACTGTATCTACTCTCCACCAATAAAATCCAGCTCTACATTTTGAAGGAGACAAAGAGTTTCTGTTTCTATGATCCAACCTTCATTTTATGGTTGCCTAACAATAGAAAGTGAGCCATCATTGCTCATAATTCAGACATGGTACTTGTAGATCATCTGCTGAAAATCTGCCTGCACTGTATTACTTGGCTGTTTTTTGTAAACTGTTTGAAATACTTTGAACAAACCTTTTGAAGAGTGTTACATGAACATTTATTCTGGATTTTGGGAATAATACACTCTCTTGTTCAGATTTTATTAAGACTCCATCTGGATTACACAGAGCCACCTAAAAGTCAGGTTTTTTCAAAAAATCTGCCCCTATATTTTCTGCCACTTAGGTTCAATATTAAGCAGGATTTAAAATGTCTAAAGCTGTTTGCATGAACTAAGAAATCTCAGATTTATCACATGAACCAAGAAAATAGAGATCTAGGTGACATATAGAAAACCAAGTAAAGTCACAGAAATGTGGATATCCTCCAAATACAATACTTAACTACTCCTTCTGACAGAATGCTAAATGATATATGCTAATTTAAATTTCAATATTATTATAAATTTGACTTAGTGTAGAATATGACACATAAGCAGATCATAAAATTGATCATAGATGGAAATCATCTTTAAGATCATAGAGTCCAACCACAAACCTCACACTGCCAAATCAACCACTAGACAATGTATCTAAAGATAAGACAAAATGTCAATGAACACACAACTAGCAAATTTTATTACAGAAGTGCTAGCAGATATCTTACACACAGAACAACAGCCTCTGGATTTCAACTCAGTGGGAAAAGCCTTACAATTCAATCAATAATGGAAATACACTTTAAACTTTATCTTGAACGGACCACAACTGAAAGAGTCTTGTAGTGAAAGTTACAAGAGATATGTAGATATGTAGATTCATTATCTGAAGAGTAAAAAAATTCAACTGTCACCGTGTACATCTGTGAGGTGAACTCTTTCCTTTATCTGGTTCTTCTTCTCAGGGTCAGGATTAAAAGCGCAAGAGACAGAATTCTCGTCTGGACTTGGTTGTTTATTATTTCTTATCTAAGTTAAAGCCTCACTGACCATGAGTGCTTCTACATGCTAAGTTAACAGAGCAAAAATAGGAGTACAGAGTAATGTCTTCAAGGTCTTTTTAAGCCTCAACTACCCAATTATGAGAAGTCAACTAATTTATTTTAACTTCTAACCCAATAACTGGCTACCCATGTCCCACACTGTGGATTTTTCCAACTAATCACACAAAATTACTCAAAGTAGTGGTGGTGGTGGTGGTGGTGGTGGAGGAGGAGGAGGAGGAAGAG
>VYXF01008165.1:129957-194091 GCA_013397295.1 Polioptila caerulea | reverse complement strand
ATTTTGGAAGTATCTATAAAACCAAAAAAAAAAAAAAAAAAAAGAAAAAGCAGAGAGGAATGTAGTAAAAGATAAAAGCATGGTTTATAGCTTTACAAAAGCACATTACTAAATATTCTACAATCAAAGGCAAAGGGAATCAAGCAATACTGAGGAAATTATTTGCATATAACATCTTTAATAATTTTAAGCCCTCCTGAGTATGATACTCTGGTCTTAACAATCAGTGAAACACATGTAATTTAAAACATAAGCAACTACCCAGCAACATTAAAACCTTTTAGAGCACTTGAANGAAATTATTTGCATATAACATCTGTTGTTAGATTAAAAACTTTTAATAATTTTAAGCCCTCCTGAGTATGATACTCTGGTCTTAACAATCAGTGAAACACATGTAATTTAAAACATAAGCAACTACCCAGCAACATTAAAACCTTTTAGAGCACTTGAAGGGCACACCATGGATGTAAGGGAAACAATGAGCTAGGAATTACAGTTACTAGTAAGTCACCTAAGCACAGCAACAAAACAAAACAGGAAAAAAACACGGAAAAGTACACTTACTGTCCAGCAAAACCAGAACTTATTCCACCCACTGCAGCAGTTCTATCACTACAACGTACTGAATGTAACAAAAAACGGGAGGCTCATTTTGCAAGGGAAGAAGTTGAAACCACCCTGATGCAGATTTAAGAGGAAACACCTTGCCAGCAAAGGTAGCCCATAAGAAGATACAGTAGACAGGCATGTTCAAATATTTTGAATATATGTTGGTATCTTCAAGGCAGGAGGCCACAGTTCACCCTAAATAATGATACTGAACCTGTCCCCATTTTCTCACTAAAAATAGCTTACAAATGCATAAAAACTAGTTTCAGCAGAATGAATGAGATAGAAGTGATCTCAAGGCATTTGCTTAACGACAAAATCATTAAATTCTGTCTCTGCTGTACACCTCAAACAAAGGTAATTCACCAATAACGCCTTAAGCACAGTTCTCCACCCAATGTTGAAAATGTTACTTTTAAACAATTCTCAAAACAATGAACTCAACCACCAGCATTTCTCACTGCCTGCATGTCAGACCAGAATGTGGTGAGTGCTGCAGCACTGAGCTCCTGGGAGCTCAGCTCTGTGGGGAACCAGATTTATTGTAAACCCAGGCAGTATTTCCTCTAAGGCACGCTGCCTCCCAATTACACACATTAAAGACCTAGTTAGAATCCTCCCCAGAAAAATGGACAAGTCCCACTAAAAATGAAAAAGCAGGCTACTTAATTTAAGAAAGGTGCATTAAAAGGAGAGCAGTAAAAAAAAAAAAAACCACAAAAAACAAAAACAAACAAAAAAGTAAAACCAATAACAATGCCACCAAAGCCCATAAAGGTGACTGAGCAGATATAAAAGTTGTACCAGACAGCACTGAGGAGGATTTCACAGACACCAGTGTTACACAAGCTGAATGAAGGGTCTTGCCATGTTCCAGTATGGATCTTTTGCTTCCAAAGAAGCCACAGAACGCTGGGTTTTATGCTTTTGATTATGAGGGAACTAGGAAATTTAACACAGTAATTGCCTGTGCAAAGGACTGCAGCATGGCTGGAACTTTAAATTGCCAAATCCATCACCAGCATGGGCGGGATGAAATCTTACATCTTTTGCTTCAATGCTAAGCTTCCCTGCAGCACCCATAGAGCCTTATCCAGCACAGGAGCTTCCCAAACTTTCTTACATTGAGCTGGAGGAGCCCTACTGTGCCATGCTGGCCTGCAGGAAAAGCTGGGCACTGACAGGGAGGCAGGAGGGAGGGATTAAAGCACCTTCCCACATGGTTTCCAGTGAGATCTGCTTTGGGTGAGTCTGAGGTTATCAAACTTGTCTTTGAATCAGGATCATATTGGCCTGCACTAGAGATGATCTGAAACCATTGTGGCCACAGCTGGGACTGCCTGCTAAACTTGAAGCAAAATATTTACAGTTTCACTCCCTGGCAACCTCCACTGCAGGTGTACTCTGAACAAAAGCATGAGAGCATCAGCCACTCCTACAGAGGCTCAGCAAGGAAATTGCTTGGACACCTAGCTCTAGGCCTTGACTCTGGTAACATTGCTCACAGAATATGAAAGTCATGCTTTGCCACTCAAGTGGAAAGCTCATAAAGGCTCACTTCTCCAACTCCTCTAGCTAAATCCACAAGGTCAATGCTTTTATGGTCTCTTATTTGGGCCAAGCATGACCATATCCAGTCAGCAGGCATGGCACAGTAGCTGAGCCTTACATGAAAAAAGCACAGGTACACTTGATTGAACAAAGCAAAAGGTACACTAAGAAAAGCTTATTTAAAAATAAGCCACAGTCAGGAAGGTCCTACAGAAAATGCATCTGATCAGTTTGCAAGGAGATTATGAATATTCTTTAACAAATCTAAAATGCCATAATAAATTCCAGTTTTAATTTTTAGTTTTTATTATTAAATGAAGGAGAAGAATAAAGGAAAGCCATGTAATTAGATGAATATGCACACAACAACTGGCAGGGAGCAATTTGTTTCTGTTTTAATCAATTCAGCATCAAATGACCATTCCCTTGGAATACCTTCAGAGAAGCAAACAGGCAGCAAACACAGGGATTTGACAACACAGCAATCTGCCAATTGTCATTTGGATATTCATAAGGAATAAATCTCTCCCACCTTTAGATTTTATATCATTTGTTATAAGAAGTCATAAATAATTGAAAGTCACATGATAAATTATTCAGCTAAGCGCACAGTTTCCAAGGAATGAGTCTGGATTAAAGCTATAATGCAAGTCAGATGCAGAAGTTGAGCTGACACCCCACAGTTACCACACAGTGGAGCAGTCCAGGGAGTTTGGCACTTTGTCAGCATGTCCTTTCCACCACAGAGACACGTAAATACCTTGTGAATATTTATGAACTAGAAGTCCCTATTGCCTACTGTGTTCTTCAGCTGCTTGCCCATGCATGGTTATGAATCAGTGACACTTAACCCAGAGCTTCCTTTGGCACAATTGATTAGGACATTCATTTTCTTTAAGTGATGGCACTGTCCTTCAAGACTACTGCTGAACTTATCTCTGCCGTAAAAGACTTTGTCTTTAAGCACAATTACCCGTTATCATTAACTGAGAAGATATTCAGGGGGACTAGCATAGAAGCGACAGCAGGAATATTACTTAACTGTAAAAATGCTGGTACAATCCTGCTCCTTTCTTTATACAAACCAAATTATCTGCTTTGGGTAGATCTAGGTCCACAATGTCCAGGAACAAATGAACATCAAATAACGCACAAACTAAGACATCCTACACAAACTGGAACTAAGAAGCTTCCTTTTGTACAAAGGAGTCTCTTGTGCTTAACTTACTTTAAGGTTTAAGATAGGAATTCTGATTCCAGTTTCTTCCAAAAGAAGGGAGGAAACTGATAATCTCTCTTTTGGATAGATTGCTTAGTACAGGAGAAACTTTGCTCATAGTCACAAATCTCCCAGGTTCTGACTTTTTCTCTCTGTGAGGGTATTCCTTTTGTTCTCTCCTCTGCTGCTTTCACATAAATTGCAAGGATTTCTATCTGAGATATTTAACCCTCTGTCATACTCAATGAAAATCATACAGCAGGATCAAAAGTTCTTGCACCAGAAAATAATTTACAAAAAAAACAAAACAAAACAGTTAGGACACTAAAGCAACTGGTGAGGAATGTGTCATACAATGCAACACTTAAGAGGGACTTCTAGTCGGACATATTAATGAGCTTATAAGTAAAGAGCTTTTTCTAATTAGGGTCCCTCTTAAGAGGGACCCTAAGGGACCCACATATACTACTATACTTGTGGTACTTCATAATCTTATTGTTTATAGAGTAGGCAAGTCAACTTTATCATTCTGATCCTAGTATCAGTAGATCATACGAGTATGATCTGAGAAAGTCAAGAATCCTGATCCCATCCATACAAAGAACTGGAAAGAAGCATGAAGCTGGAATGTACTTCTTAGAAAGGCAGGCACTGTTGGCCTGAGCAGCCCTGAAGGTTTTATGAGAAATAAATCTGTTAGTTTGAGGTACACCCCAAATAATCAACTCTCTCTCCTTCCCAGCTGAAGCAACTCTGTGCTTAACACTTCACCCACTACAGGTATGATCCTTGAGAGGTAACAAAATACAAGGAACAACCTAAAAGTCTTTCTAGAATCACGTAGAAGTTTTGCTGAGCATACTTGAAATTACACAATAACCACCATTAGTCTCTGCATTATCTCATTCTGTAGACATTGCACAAATGGAAAACTGAGAAAGAGTTCCCTGAACAGCTTCTGTAACAATATGTCACTTTTCTTGGGAATTTGTACTCCTATGATATATTCCTATGTTTTTTCTTAGTGCCTTAGACTATAGCAGTTTTCAGGAAATTATCTGTAGCTGAGTTTATACTGTACATAGCATTTGTCTCAACATGTTCTAGATCATCTCTGAAACAATAAAAATAGAATTCTAATTCTGCTAAGGTCACAATTGTGTTATTTGTGGGGTTTTTTCAGTCAAAGTCCCTTCAGAGCTGTATTAACATCATTCTTTCTAACCACATAAATTTTCATTCAAAAATATATATATATAACAAAAGCAGTAACCAGTACAGTTCCATAAGGGATTATCTGAAAGCAGTATTGAGAATGTGACTTCTAGCATATTTCACCACTTCAGGAAACAAATATTTCTAAACCCTACACTCTATATCATTATGCTACCTGTGTTTCCGTGCTCAGCTGGGACAGTATTTTTGTCATCCATTAGCATATAAGTGGTAGAAATTTGGAGGGGATCCCCTCGTACATTCACGGTTGAGGCGTGGAAGGAATGAACTGTGATAGGCGAGCACCCCCTCGTGATGGAAAGCTTAAACACAGCGTTGGCATTGCACACCTTAGAGCACTGGGGCTGGTTAAACACTGGTGTATTTCTATTGTACTGTGGTCACAAAAAGAGACTGATTAAAAAAATTAAAAATCAAAATATGTCATTTGATATGCAATCTCTGTCCTGAAGATAGCAGAGGACACACTCAGGCTTATCCCTAACAAAATGCAGGCAGGCAATGCTGCAGGTAGTGAATGTAAAAAAAAAATAACCACTTAAAAACTTAAGGCATGTTTCTTGTTTTTGAGGTTTGGCAGGTTGTGCTATAGCACTGTGACACCCACATTTCACTATACTGTTAATATTCTAAGAATGAGTTTTGTAACAGCTAAATTCTGAAGTGTCTTAGAAGCTCAGGTAGTTCCTGTCACCCCATATGCATGATAGACTATCTTGACATAAAAATAAAATGAAAAATACTGTTTATTTGTTTTAATGAAATATTTAATTAAAGAACATTTTTTTGAGGAAAGTGTAGCTAAGGCTATGAAGAGTCAAAACGGTTTAAGCCATGGGAAAAAAGCTAAGAGCTTAAAGGACCTTAACCCTAATCCAAGGACCTGAGAAGCTGTAAATTGATGTTGAAGGAAAACAATTGACAGAATTATGTCTTGGCTGCACACTTGTTAAAGCAATATTGCTAATAATGTGTGGTGGCCATAAGTAGCAAAAGTGAGGCACAAATGAATTAGAAAAAGTTCTTTACTTATACAGGTGCTCATTAATATGTCCATCAATAAGGACCAATAGAACCCATCTATTTAAAGAAATTATGTCTTTCTGGCTGAGGACCAACTTGATTAGATGTTTCTGACTTTAGACAAAGAGCCTTTCAAATATTTTTGGATTAAAAAAATATTTATAGTTAAATTTTACTTGGTGTAAGCATCAAGGTAGACAAAGACAGTTCTACACAACAGGAAGTCCAGCCACAAACCCAAATACAGGAATGCCAACACTCTGAAAATATTCTTTTGTCATTGCGGTTTCAGGATCCCAAAGGGTTTATCAACAAAACTGATGACACTTGTCCAAATTCAGGCAAGCTTAAAAAAAAAATAATAATCAAGATTTGCTAGCATTTATAAAAAAAAATCAAAACTTCTACCAGTTTGGTAAGCAGTAAAGAGAAAGGTGTTTACTGGATTTCTGTAACTCTTCCTTTTCAGGTTTCATTTAGATAACTCACTTATTAAAATTAGGTCATCAATACTGTTCAGGTTTTTTTGAGACTCCCTCCAACAACCTGTCTTTAGAGTAACACAGGATCAATTCCTGAAGGCATCCAATTAAGTGTTATCAAGAAAAGTCTGCTTCTACCTCACATCCTCACTAAAGTTAGACAGTTAAGGTTGCAACATAACACCGAACTGAGAGACAAGACACAAATACAAAGAAAATATCTACAGTGCACAAAATATTTTCCCGACATTTTTATTTAAAGCATGCGAAGGGTTTACTTACAATTCTTCTCCTTGTTTTGCTTTTCTGTCATTAACCAAATACACACTTCCAAAGCTTCCACTGCCAAGTTTCCTCTGAATAGTGTATCTTCTTGCAATCACAGCATCTGAGCAAGCAGAATTAAATCTGGCAACAGTGACATGCTTAGCAGTTTCTTGAAATTTCAGCATTTCCCTGTGCAACAAAAACTACACAAATTTTTCAGGGACGTAGCTTTCAAATCCTTTTATTCTTCCATGGACGTTCACAGTAATCACTTGAAACAGAAAAACATTGATTTGTCAATGTATTATTCTTATTAAACTTCTCATTTAATTCTGTGGCAGTGTTTACAGTACCCAGCTTGCAGCAAACACAAATTAAGTGGAATCATTAGCTGCTAAACTGCAGGCAGCAGACGTGATAAACAAACTCCAGATAATGCAGATGTGACATAGTCAGTCTTCCTCTAAATCAACCTAAAATTAATTCACTGAACTGATAGCACAGTTCCCCTAGACATGGCACTCTTCCTCACCACCTGTCTTTATACCACCACAGTACCTGACACCAAAAATATCTGCATTTCAGGATACTAATTTCAAGATTTTTGTACATATTGAAGCATAACCTCCACCCATGATTTGAGTTCTCCCCATCTCTGTTTTCTCTGCTCTTTCATTTACCCCTCAGATTTTCACCATCTGTTCCAGGGTTGACCTCACAGCTCCACTGTGACTCACTACTAGTATCTTCTGCAAATTAGTTTCACAGAAAATCTGCAAGAATTTCAATTAAACCCAACTCTCCATGAAGTTCATTTCTCCTTCACTGTATCCTTTCATGACTCACCTTTCCAACCTTTTCAACAAGTTAGCTTTGGTTGGGAGTTCTTGTCTAACTGAGGTCCTAATTCTGCAAACATAAGGACTGCAAAGACCAGGCTCTAGCATTTCTATGGTTTTCAATGAGTTTAGAGCAACTTTGTTTATTCAGCCTTCCTCATTCCAAATGAAAAAGGGGTGGTGTTACACTGCACATACTAAAACAATATTGCTTTCATCACTTTGTCTGTATACAATGCTACGTGCATCATGTTGCTCAAAGATCCTTTGCAGCAAGTAAAGATCTTGCAAGATCAGTGCTCCTGCTGTCACCATCCATCAGCACTGCAGAGCAGCAGCCCACGCTGGCCTTGCTCACCTCAGCCCTTCAAGGCCAAGGCAAGTACATAAGCAGGATTTTGGTTGTGGTGGTTTTGGAAGAGCAAAGACAAATTGCCTAATTTTAAAAGCTGTACAACTTTAGGTTCCAAGTCACTGGCTTCTCTTCCAAATGAATGCAGAGCCTAAATTAAGATTACAGATTTGTATCTTGCAACAACAAACTCTGTGTGTGTGTGTGTCTGTCTGTCTGTGTGTCTAGGCACAAGAACCTATTTTCATACCCATCTGCTGAGCTGCTGTCACACTATACCAAAATGCCTGACATTGCACTGTCACCATGTTATGAAACACAGATAAACTTTAGTTACTACATGGCATCTTAATAATAAAAATCCTGCATGCTTTTTAAACTACAGCACTCCTAATACTGTTCCTTTATTCTCTTTCAGCAACACTGACAAAAATTTTGAGATGCCAATGGTAAGGAAAGAATGTCAGCTAGAAAATTTCTCTGTAAACTGCAAACCTGTTTGGAGGAGCCCAAATGGATCACGTTGAGGTGTAGAAGCGGGGAAGGCAGTTAGATGAACTCGATAAAATATTATATTGCCAATTCTAGAAAGTTTATGCCATTTTCATTTACTGTCCTATTCTCCTAATTGCTGTTTTATGCATGCCTTCATAAATTCCTTTAGAAATAACTGCACTTCGAAAAACTGCTGAGCTATCTATACCTATTTTTTTTCTTTCTGAAGTCACTTAACTTCACTCACCTTCAAATTTTCATGCTTACTTGAGCCTAGGAATGTATGACAATCCTTTACACCACAAAACTACACTTAAGATCAAGTAGCTCACTGAGTCTAACTTCTGTGCTCTATTTCTAATAATTCCTTCCACCTTTTATTCTCTATGCTTCACAGTCCCTCCCTATATAATAATAGCAATAATTATCATGTAATATTTATGAAATGCTTTAGCATCTACTACTGAAGAGTGTTATAAGGCAGGGGCCAGTGATTGCCATCGTGGCACCACAGGTGCATTTTAATGGCACAGAAGAGGTGGATTGCTGAGCACTGCATCTGAAAGAAATGCCTTTTAAAAGCCAATAGACCTCAAAGCTTGACTCAGCCATAAGACTGATGTACTCTTCAAGAAGTATATGAACCACAGCCTCTCCTACCTCACCCAAACCTTTAGCCCCATCTTCCTTTGTTCCTTTCCCACCAGTGTCCATCTCACACTGAGCACGTGTTTCCCAAGCAGTAACATCAATTGCTTCATTAAGGTTCAGAACAACTAGAGATAACACAAAACAATTAAGTCTCCAGCTCTCTTTTCCTAAAAAAATCCCAGTATACCCTATCCAGTATCTTTGGTAAGGAGTTTCCTTCATCCCATCCATCATTGCCAAGTCCCAGCTCAGGGCCAGGCAGCCTGCTGATGTCAACCAAACTAATGCAATTACATTGTCTGGATCACTTTTTTTTAATATTTTATTCCTTGGCTAGAGTTAAATCTTCCTTTTTGTGCTGCAAACTAAAGGAAAGTTGCTGGTTAAGGTTTCATAGTTCCACCTACACATGCTAAGTGCAAACCATCTCAACTACTTCCCTGGCCTTTCTTAGATTCTCTAATAAAGATTAACCTTCAAGTTTCTTTAGCAACAGCTAAAATACTCTGACATTTTCTGCTTCCAAGATAATCCCTTTTTTGCCAATAGAGGCCATTTTCTAATTTTATCAGTTTGGGTTTTTTTATTCCTTAAGAACCATTGTGTTACATTAACATTTTCCACCCTCCACCCCCTGCAGCACAAATTCTAAAGTCTTTATATTTAGCTCCAAATATCTTCAGTATTTACTAGTTTTATTTTTATCCTGCCGATGACTTCACTGTCCTATTCCTTTAAATGTTTTGAAAATTTTAAAAATTATATTTTCCTCGGTTTTTTCCTTCATGGAAAAAAAAATAAAATAAAATTACCTTTTTAACACTGGCTCCATTATTATTTTCTGCAACATCTTTATAAACTTACCCAAGGCTAAAGTGACATCATGTTACTTAGCTCAGTTTTTAACTGTTCCCAGAGAAATGATAATTAAATTTTATTATTAGTGCTGGTCGCAAAGAACCTTGAGGGTGACGGTAAAACGGGGTTGAATGGACTCGACGATCAAATTTACTAACTCCCTGACGCACATTCGGGAAGCCCCTAGGACCACCTCAGGGATGTTATTACCTTGTTACAAGACCGTGTAAGACTCAAAACACAAGTGAGCACCCACATTCCAGCACAGCAAGGGGCGAGNCCCCGCCCCGGCCCGGCCCCGCCGATCGCGGCCCCGTCGCCAGGAGACGGACGGGCGGGCAGGCGGGAGGAGCAGGAGGAAGCGGATCCGGCATGGGAGGGCTCTGCGCGGCACTGCCGGCGCCGCTTCCGGCGCCATGGGCGTCCAGGGGCTCACGGGCTTTGTGGAGGAGCGCGGGGTGTTCTTCACCGAGCTGCGGGTGCGGGACACCAAGCTGGTCATCGACGGCAGCAGCCTCTACCACCGCCTCTGCTTCGCGCCCGACGCCGACTTCCGACGCGGCGGCGACTACGGCGCCTTCGCTGCGGCCGTGCGCGACTTCTTCGGCGCCCTGCGGGCCTGCGGCGTCGCGCCCTTCGTGGTGCTGGACGGCGGGCGCGGCGCCGAGGACAGGAAGCTGCCCACGCTGCGGGGCCGCGCCGCCGAGCAGCTGCGGGCGGCCCACGGGCTGTCCCGCGGCGCCGGCGGCTGCCTGGTGCCGCTGCTGACCCGCGAGGCCTTCGTGCAGGCGCTGGGCCGGCTCGGCGTGCCCTTCGTGCAGTGCTTCGCCGAGGCCGACCGCGAGATCGCCGGGCTGGCCAACCGCTGGGGCTGCCCCGTGCTGTCCCTCGACAGCGACTTCTTCGTGTTCGACCTGGCGGGCGGGTACTGCCCGCTGTCCCACTTCCAGTGGCAGAGCGTGCGCGCCGCCGCCGGGCCGCAGGGGTGCTACGTGCCGGCCCGCTGCTTCTCCGCCGAGAGGTTCTGCCGGCACTTCGGGCCCCTGAGCAAGGCGCTGCTGCCGCTCTTTGCCGTCATGAACGGGAACGACTTCATCGGCCCGGAGGCGCTGGAGGCGTTCTTCAGCAAGGTGCGCCTGCCGCGGGGCTGCGCGGCGGCGAGGGGCGGGAGGCACCGCCGCCTCCAGGGCCTGCTGAACTGGCTGGCGCAGTTTGCGGAGCCCGCCGAGGCCGTGGACAACGTGCTGAAACACCTCAAGAAACACCAGAGGGAAGAAATACGGGAGCTTCTGTGCGCTTCAATGGAGGATTATGCTCCGTCTGACGTGAATCTCGAGGACTTCTTTCAGAATGGGAGCTATGAGTGCGAGGCTGCCAGGAAAGCAGACGTACCGCAGTGGGTACTTGATGCTTTGGCAAAAGGTAAGCTGGCCCCATTCGTCATCAATGCCCTGATACTTAGAAGTACCTTCCTCCGCGTTCAGGTGGAGAACATGCAGAGACCCAGTGCTCATAGCACAGCTTTGCCCATCCGACAAGTTATCTATGGACTGCTTCTGAGAGTATCTCACGGTACTGAAGATGCTTCTCCAAGTAAGCAGACCAACGAGCTGCCCATTGTATGTGAATTTGACAGATGCCAAAAGACACTTAAAAAAACATTTGTTCAAGCAGCAAGCCTACCTCCAGATTTTTGTGATGATCGTTTTCCTTTGGACAAGTTAATGGAGGTAAATGGTTGTCACGACAGATCACAGTTAACAGTGTTTCACGAGTGACACAAAAATAGTTGGGACTCACGTTTGCCATCTGGCCCCTAAATGTGATGTCTGAACTAAGCCACCTCAGTAAGTAACTGCTTAACACAGAAGTATCTGTGATATTTAAGAAGCTACATCAGGTTGTCTTCATCATTCCTTCCTGCCCCCCTTGAAGCGTACCAAGACAAATTATATGAGATAATAAGTTGTGTTTTTGTAATACTCTCTGCATTTTCCATTAGAAGCCCTTTTTTCATCTTATGTATTTTGTTACACTAATACTTGCTTTTTATGGGAAGGAATTCAGCTTCATATGGGTTAGGAAAGTCCGATTTTATCACTAGAAAACCTAATTTGTGATTGATCAAGCTGTGGAATGTTTCAGAGCAGTGTTCTGAAACAAAACTTGACCCATGTCTTTTTACTAGAAGTCATTATTTCACGTGTGAATGTTGCAGCTGCCCAGCAGTTTTACCTGCCCCAAGTATGCTCCTGCTAACATGAACCTCTGATGCTTGCCAGACAGAGCAGAACAGCACCTGAAAAACACCTGAAAATCACAGGAAAGCTGTACTAGGTTAGTTCCAGTCACCATTGTAGCACTTTGTAAATTCCAATGATTGAGACTGTAACTCTTGCCATAACGGGAAGTAATCTCTCATTCTCTCATCGCATAACTGAGGCTTTGTATGCAGAAATTTCTGCAACATCTGGAAATACAATCCGTGTGTTTTAATTCTGCATTTTTAAGGAACATGCTCTATCCATCCTGGCATGCAGAGTGACTGTTGACACATCTCTGTGTGTGGGCAGTGCTGAATGTTTTTATCACTTGCTGGTGGCTCCTTTTTGTAAAGCAACCAAGTCTATCCCTGCTACACCCATTAAATGCTACAGATAGCTATGGGTCCAAATTACAGGTTACTTTACATAGGTTACTGGCACACACCTTTTAAACTAAAGTGTTTGAAAAATCAAGTTTCATGTTAAGAGACATTAATGACACCTTACTTCAACCTTACTGTGTGTGCTGTTTGTGTAAAGAATTTGAGCTTTGCTACTTCAACAGTTTTCCTTAGTGAATATATGGGAATTATCAATTAAAAGGTTAGAAGAAGAAATGTTGTTCAGTGTTTAAAGTGCTCCAGGCAAAACTGACTCCAGTTTCTCTTTTGCTGTAGGAATATCTGCCTAAGAGTAGGCAAAACAATCCTAATCAAGGTTTACAAAGCACTCAGATGGCAGCTGAACAGCCTGCTGCAGAACAGCCTGTTCTGCATGCATGAAGTTATGGACAAAGCTTTTAATGCTGCTTTCTAGAAGTTAAAAAGCTCAGCAAAAAGGGAACATGTGCTAGGAATTACTTTTATCTTTCTACCTATGTTTAACTGTGTCATTTTTGAACTTTCAAGTAGTGTTTTAAAAAACATTTTCCATTCAGAATATCTGTGAAACTTAAATAATTTTTTAAATCAAAAAACCTAAAGCGGCAACTAATTTAACCAGGAATTTATTGGCCTTTTAGAAATTGCTCACAACAGATCAGGTTTCTTACCTCTGATTTTTAAATTTATTTTCAGGTGCCCGTGTCATGCCGTCAGATGCTTTTGCTGGAGACTCTGGGAGTGAAAATGAGTTTCCTAGAACCTATCCCAGGTCATTTACAACTCCCTGCTGCTGTAACCTGTTACTGGATACGTTGTTCAGAACCAAAAGTTAAGCTGAACCAATTAAAGGCTCTTCTTCTTATGATAGTTTCTGGAGAACTGCAGAGGATAACCCATGATCCAGGTATGTCTCCAGAGAATACAGTTTCAGGTGTTCAACTGTACTACAAATATCCAGACCATAATTAATTTTTCCACTCTTAGAGGGAATTGTCCGAATTTAGAGGAATTAGCCTTGATTTACACTATATATCCTGAGGTGTCACACTCTTTGCATTGGTATGCACAAAGAAAAAGTACTAACAATCAATTTAAAATTTTATATAGGTAAAACAGTACTTTACCACATTGTAAAGCATTAATTTGCATCTATAAGTACTTTCTTTAGGATCAAAATATTAAATATATATTAATATATTAATATTAAATATTTTATATTCCATTATCAAAGTTACAAAAAATAAGCTTTACATACTCAGGCTTCAAAAAACTGCTGTTGAAACATTCTGATATTTTTTTTTGCCTTTGAGTTTTTTAAAAATCATTAGAACTTAAAAATTCTGAGATGCCCAGGCATACTTTTTTTACCTATACATTGCAAATTTGAAAGTATTAAATAATCACAGAAATTGCTTCACTGATATTTATATCTTTTAGGGTAATGGCCATTTCCTCCAGGAGTCCTTCATTTGATGGCAAAGATGATGCATGCCAGTGTTAGACAGTTTCTTTAGGTTCTGGTTTGTAGAAACCAGACTGACAAGGTTTCCAAGTGGGTTCTAGTGAGATGGAAAGATTTGTTTGGATTTGATCACATGGAAACAATTAGGTTGGAAAAGGCCTCTGAGATCATGGAGTCCAGCCCATGACTGAGCAAAAACCACACTGTCAACCAGACCACAGCACTGAGTGCCATGTCCAGTCTGTCCTTAAACACCTCCAGGGACAGTGACCCCACCACCTCCCTGGGCAGCCCATTCCAGTGTCTAATCACCCTTTCTGTGACAAAATTCCTCCTAATGTCCCCCCTAGTACAACTTAAGGCCATCTCTCCTTGTCCTATCGATTGTTATCTGGAAGACCACCCCACCTGGCTACACCCTCCTTTCAGGTAGAACCAGGGAGAAGACTCTATACATTGCAGATACCTTTTGTACTGTTAACAGAAGAACATTTGTTTCCAAGTTATTTTTTTATTTATAACCTAGATCCCACAGTTCTACCTGCTGAAGATGACAGCGTTGCATATAATGAATTTCTACAATGGAAGGAAAAGAAATTGCAAAATAATGACTTCGATTTAGATGCAGCACACAGTTTTTGCCAGTGGCAGTGCTGTCTTCAGATGGGATTGTATCTCAACCAGCTACTTGGTACTCCTCTCTCTGAGCCAGACCTAAGTAGGTAAGGTTGTTCCGGAGATCTCCTTTCCATACAGGCTCCTGATGGAATGTGTTCACATGTTTCATTTTCTCTGTCAAACTCCTTTGGCCAGTACTTAAAATAGAACTCCCCTCTTTAGAGGAATTATAAAATAAAATACTCTTAGCATAGGAGTTGACTGTTGGATACTCTGTGTTTTTGTAATCAAGCAATATGTTCCTGTACCTGTCTGTTGAGGTGCAATTCTAAATGCAGATTCTCCTTCTTTTGAGCAGGCTTTACACTGGGACCCTTGTGCACAGACTGTACCAAGAGCTTAAATCAGCACCTTCAGTGGAAAACCTATTTGTCTTATCTCCAAAAATGGCTCAGCTTTATCTGGTTTTGTTAAATACAGTGGAGTCAATGGTACCTCCAGACTTCTTTCAGAAGATGGCCAAGACCAGATCAGAGCGCTGCAAAAAGAGGAAAGCATCTAATAAGAAAAAAACAGCCATCCAATGTGCTGTGCCAGAAACTCAGCATTTATGCAATGTTAATAGGTTTGCCTCACTGGAAGTTGATGACTGAAAGCATTATTCTTGGAATAACTTCTAATGCCATGCTGATGAAAGAAGTAATATTAGAATATGTGGCTGTATTGGAATTTGCTCAACTATTTTCATACAAGTTCCTGATTCAATCTTTACCAAAAACCTTGCTTCAGGGGATTTTTATTTTTTTTTTTTTTTACCTTTTTATAACTTATATTTGTATTAAAGAAATACTCTCTAAAGGTGTGGTGTTTTGTTTTTCTTTAAGGGTATCAAGTCTAATTGAAAATGAGAGCAAATTTGTTTAGCATTTCAAAGCCGGACTATTTTAGAGGAATTCTTCTCCTGAACATTAATAGTTGGATCTGCCTCATCTCCCTGAACACTTCATTTACAAAAAATTCAAAGGTTTGTGTTTGAGGAACACAGTGGTCACAGTCTAACAGTTGAGAATAAAACAGAAATTGACAGGTTTAAAAATACTGTAAAATCAGTCATTACTGGTGGAGTACTTTTACTTGTAGGGAGAGAGAGCTTTGCTCGGTGACAACTGAGTAAGTGCTTGCAGTATTACAGGTTCTGTCAATACTCAGGGAGAAACTTCAGATTTTATTTCTCCCCCTTCCCCCTGTGATGTATTTAAGAAAGAGTTACATGCACATGCAAAGCTGTCACATGGGAGCAAGTTTCTACAGGTTTGCTAATTCTCAGCAGTTGTCACAGAAATTGTGTACAATCCTCTGCTTTTAAGCTGTTGTCACTCTTCCTACAATGATTATATTAAAAACCAGACCTGTTTTGACTCCCCCTATGTACACTAATTACTTGACAAACCCTTGCTATCAACACAGTAATACCGAAAATTTATGATTTTTTAAAAAATCCTACATCATCTATTTCTCAGTGCTTTGCATTAGCAAATTTTCCAGCATAATCAGTCAATTTATATAAATGCATTTCTTATTAAACTATTGGTTTTCCCTATGTAAAAAATAGTTACATTTGGGTTTTTTCTTTAGAATCCAGATACTTTTTCATGCAATTAGGAAAATCATGGCTTCCACCCCTAATCCAAATTTTGCCCATAACTTATCAGAATTCAAGCTTAATTGTGTGCTCAAGTTTTCAGTCCTGCTTATGTTTCCTATTACCTCTCTTCCCAAGGAAGTAACTCACTGTATGTTAGGATTTAGAGGAAAGACCTCCTGTACTGTACAGCTGAGTGTTGATACTGCCCAAATACAGTCAATGAGAAAAGATCTATATTACATTAAAGAGAACACTAGCTTTGAGATACAGCCTGTCCTAGCAAGATGTAACTTTGTTTTCAGTACAAAAGCTGCTGCTTACTGAACTACCAGCAGATGGCCCGTACACCCAACCGCACCACAAGCCAGAACCTCACGACCCATTTCTCTACAGGTTTCTATGTTCAGCAGCCTACAGCATCACATTTCCATGAGATGACTTCTATTTAAAAGCTGAAAGGGGTCAAACTTACTGACTTTACTAACTAAAACTGAAATTCTTAATTGTCCAAGTCTCCTTCTCCATTATCGTCCCATATGTTTTATTTTACCAAGCTTGTAATTCCATAGTTTTTAATCATCAGAAACAGTCACACACAAAATAAGTCTTAAATATAAAAAACCAGGTGTGTTTGATTCCACTTTGTTAGTGTTGGTGAGAAGAGAGATCTTCATTTACTCTGAATCCTACATCAGAAAACTTCTGGAGCTCATAAAAATTCTTGAGACTTGATAAGAAGTCATATTTTCAATTAGATAATTCAGAAGACTGGAATAGGATAAAATAATCCACTTTGGGATAAAAACACTGCTATGACCACATGTCATTTTCAGAATACGTTTGGGAAAGCTGACTCAATTATTAAGAATTATTGTAGTGGAAATATGTTCTCAGCCATTCTTTATTGCTGATGAAATGATACATACTCATTGCAAAACCCAGTCCTGTAGGCTGAAGAAAGTAATTACTGATTCTAGAGTTACCATGCAGAATTTAAAAGTGTTACAGTTTTCCTTTTTGACTCTATAGGTCTTCTGTCTTCTTTGTAGGAAAATAATAAAGGGCCTTTACTTAGAAAAACCAAAATTCCTTCCATGCTTCAGCAGAAGCAAATAAATTCCTTGGTTGTAGCTTATTCCCACCCCATAAGAAATGCCTCTTAATTTTTATGGGAAGTTCCCACAATTGATTCAATTGCTCTGGAAACAAAATCTCTCAACCTGCTGTAAAGTGGTAATGAATCACAAGAGGAGCCAAAATAAAGGCAATGAAATTCAGTCCAGGCATTTTTTTACATATAATGGCATTGAACTAGATTTTTTACTTGTTAGTATTTTGCCTTCCATTGGAAAACACAGCACCAAAACCTCTGGCAAATTTAAGTGAACTACATTCAACTAAGCCCACCCTGCAATAAGGCAAAATTGTCCTTAAGAGACTGAATTTTTATTTGCCTAGAATGACATACCTTCTTCAGAAAGTGGGACTTGCGCTGGGAAAGGGACACTTGGCAACATTTGTTTAAATGACACTTCCAAGAAGACAACAATCTAACTGTACTTACCTAGATTTCTGGGATTCCAAGACCAAGAGCAGAGCACAAAGCAGTCAAATTCCCCATGGAAGAATATCAACCGCAAGATAAGACTTACGTGAAAGTTATAGTTGCTGTCCCTTCCCAAAATCCAAGTTTGTTCAAGATTCTTCATCAGCATGCACTGTCAGCTTTTACTATCTGTCCTTATTAATGAATACTAAGGATTTTATTAATGAAGTGTTCTGAAATTGTATTGAAATACTGAACATGCTGCAATATTGAACAGCTACAGCCCCACTTACCAAAGACAGTAATTGTTCAACAACTGCCAAATTTGTCCAACTTCTGAGAGGCAGAATTGCCATAAGAAACCTTTGCTTGAAGACACCAGAGCATTTCTTTAAGAGGTCATGTTGTTCAGGCCCTCCCAGCTCAGTGGTAACAACCCCAGGAAGAGATGAGGGCCAAGTGCTGCAGGATCTTTGTCTTTACACAATCACATCTCCAGCACATTGGTATTCCAGGTATTATGGGCATACTGAGGGTCAGGAAGAGCCATGGAACTGCATGTATAGAGCAGACTGAATGTGCACTCACACCCTGTCCACAGCCCCACTTCCTGGCCAAGTCTAGGAATCCCACAGGCAAAAAGAAGAAAATAATTCCAGTAACATGAGCACAGAAATTCATACTGCACTTTTGAGCATAGCATGTGGGGCAAAGCACAATGGTAAGTGCAGAAATATCCCAGTGTCTGTTCATGACAATTCCTTCTCAAATGACAGCATGACCACATAGGCAGCATGGGCCAGAGCCAATGCCACTGCCACAGCTTCAGGCTACAGTGAGGAGAGATGCACATGCACAAGTTTACAAGGGAGAGAGATACCACCGTGTCTTTGACTCCCCCTAGAGATCTTTAGGTATCCTCTTTTCAAGATTCTTTAGGTGATAGTTCCTTGCATTTCCTGAAAGGATGATGAGATGACACTGATGACAACAGGGCAAAACTATTTTGAGGAAAAATGCTATTTTCAATTAGTGAATATTAGAGTATTCAGACATTGTAATATATTAAAATAGTTTTACAATATCAAAACAATTCTATTCTAACGCTTTTCTAGCTCCAAAAGTAATTCTGTGGGTTAAAATTCAAAGTTACCCTAACAGGAAAAAGGTTTGGTTTTTTTTTGAACAGGGAGGAAGGAAGAAGGAAGGAAAACTAAGCTTCTTTGAGAGAGGGATAGGGATGAGTTTTCTTAACCCAGTGAGGATTACTGCATTGATTTTCTAATTCAGTACACCACAAATAATTTCCATAACTACTGTCTTATAATTACTCAAGTAATCTAACAGTCATAAGCTAAAGTAAATATGGAACAAGACATGAAATAAAGCTTGTATCTGCAATCATATCCAAACAAGTTCATTCATTTGGTGTAAATGCCAGTTTCCTTTAAAACAAAGAGACAACACACTTATAAGAAAAGCAAACATTTACTTCAAATTGCAGTATAGGCTTTTCAATCACAGAAAAAGAAAAAAAAAGTGATCTGACAGCGGTCACATCCTGTGCAAAAAAACCCAAACCTGGGATACAAAAAAACTGTAGCACAAGGTACTTGAGCCGCTTACACATTGCAGGATAAAGTAAATAAATACAGTAGCTAGAATATGGCACTCTTGTGACAGACTCTAAACCCAGTGGAATGCCTCTGAAATATTTTTATCCTTGTATTAGTAGCAAAGTCCCACCACCATAAAAGTAGAATAGTACAATGCTTTAAATAAAAACAAACTAAAATATTTATATCTAAGAGAAGGATTTTACACAGTTATATCTCTTAAGTGCAGAAAATGGGACTTGGGCTTAGATCTTTCTTTAAATTAATCCCTGCCCCCTCCCCCCCACAATACCATTCAATCTTAAAAGTAAATTTATGTTTGAGGAAAAATGTTACCAAAGTTGCATAATTTCATTTGTTACTTCCACAGCTGGAAGTTAAATTCTAAACAGTCTTGAAACATGAAGTTCGTCATTAGCCAGTGAAACAAAGGACTTGTCAAAAGCCCTCAGGATTTCTTTATCCTCCAGACATTGTTTTGCTTTCTCCAACATCTTTAGACAGCAATCGCTAAGTTTGCAAACACAAGAATGCAATATGCATCATACATCAAGGAAAGACGAAGTTGATGAAGAAGAACTTCCACGTTTCTGGATCTTTTCCTTGCTTCTTTCAAACTTCTTTATTAGCTCAGCCACTATGCACACAGAGGAAGTGAGTCCCAGAAGAAACAGTAAATCTGGAAGAGATAATTAGCCTTCTTTAAAATTGCTATTTAAGGCTGAGGGGACACTTAAAAAAGAAGAAGGCTTACAAGACTTGCTAATTTTCTCCCAATCATTGGGGAAGCTCAGGAGAAATAAAGCAAGATTCAAATTTTTGCAGGCCCAGAGGATTAACATGCGTGATTTATGCACAAATCATAACTACACATAAGATATTAAAAGCTTTTAAAGTATTTCATAAACTTATTTTCAGCAAAGTAATTAACTTAATTCTGAAAAAAGAATATTAATATAATCATAAATCATGCTACAATAAACACATGTATTTCATTAAAATAATTTAACTCTAGAAAACCACAAAAGTAATAAATCTAAGTATTAATGAGGCCAACAGCATTATGTATCTATAGCTTTTTAAAATCCTCCTATTTATTTACTCTATGACAATGCAATCAATATTAAAGGATCAAGGTTTCTAAATAAGATCTTTATATTCAGAGAAAAAACTTGTGAAACAGTTAAATTAACAGTGCTCAGAAACCTACAAAGTCAATAACTTTTCCTGCACCAAAATTTATATTAAAAACTCCCAAATAAATAAGCACCTTTATAAAAATTTAAGAACACATTGATCAGTTAAGTACCATATGCATTTAAATCATGGTTCCCAAAGGAAACATCTAGAACGATTCAAAAAACTAAAAACCAAATCAACAAAACAAACAAAACCCCCCAAAAACCCTACCCACACAACAAAAAGTATCAGCAGGCTTTGTATTCCTGTTGTATGCAAACAGCCAGAAAGTGCTCTTACAGAGCCACCACTCACCACATTTATAAATTAATCCTTAATGGACAGTTTTGAAAAGGGAACTGTTCTTACCCAAGACACTCAGGCTCTCTGTTTGGAAAACCTTCTGAAGTGGAGGAAAGTAAATAACCAATAACTGCCCCATTATAGATCCAAGGACAGCATAGCAGAACATTTTGTTACTGCAAAGTCCAATCTCAAACACAGATTTTGTCTGTAAAAAAATTATATGTTACAATGTACACGTAATCAAAATTATCTAGACAAGAAACTAACTAAAAAATTTCTTTTCATCTAGACTTTTAGAAAAATGTAAAATATTACTGTTGACCTCTTAAGATAATCCAGAACAAGTTTTTGAACAGGCTAATTGCATTTTCTCCCTGGTAAATAGAGTACAAGTCTTGTCTTCAAAATCAAAAACTTGCATATTGAGCTCACTATTCCACAAGCACAGTTCATCAGAAAAAGTTACCCCTACACTATTCCTTAACAGATAAGACTGCAAATTAAATGCAGTCACTTACTGCAAGTAAATGTAGTAATGTATACTATTACAAAATTTCAGACTTGTATCCCTAAAATGAAAATACATACACAGATAAAAAATACAGAACAGTTTCAGAAATTTTTCTTGGAATATGGGTTTAGGATTACAAAGTACAAAAGCTACAGCCTTCAAGAAATTTCACATTCTGGCAAGGCTGCTGAACTGACAATTTCCAGGAAGAGAAAAAACCAACCAAGTGTACACAGCAATAGAAAAGACCATCACACTTCAGCTCTTAATAACAACTTTCTTGCTTTTGTCAGGACACCACCATGTAAAATACTTAAGTAATCTAACTTATCTGTAATTTAAGAAATCCTACCTAGTAAACACATTAAACTCTGAGCTTAATAGCAGATGTCAAGTAAATTTGCAGGAAAACACTTGAAACAAACACAGCAAGATCTTCCCTCAAAGAAAACTCTGATTATTGTGTTAATACTGTGTAAATGGACAATATGAATCACTTACCTGAGATCTAGAACTCAAAGCATTGAACATATCAAAAAATACAAAACAGGTGAAAGTCATGGTTGTATCTCGTGGAGTTATTACATTGTCTCTTAACTGCCAACAAAATAAAGAGAAATGGCTTTAGCATGCTTTAAACCCTCTACAATCAAACAAAATAAAATTATTACAATAAGTCTACAATAAGTTTTACTAGTTAGGAAATGAAAGCATAAGTAACTTGTTTGCCCCAAGCTGATTTATTATATCATACAGCATATATTACATACCTGTATCTTATAAAAATTTGCAATTCCAAGCTATGATTAAATTAAACCTCCTGACAAACATTTATTCAAGCATGTGGAATAGCAGGAATTCTATGATACACTACTAAATGTTCACATAACATTTTTCTCTACCAGGAAAACAAAGTCAAATGCTGTTTCATAATAATCTGGTTAGAAGATTAACGCAATTACTTTCTATGGACAAAGTTTCCAAAGTAGATTTGGAACCTGAAAAAGTCTATGTTAAAATAGAGATTGGGGAATAAAACTGTATTTAGCTTTTCAACAACTATTTTGAAAATCTTCCTCTCTACTCTGCTAGTATTAAATAAGCGTGGCCAAAACTCATGACTAAGTTTGTATGAACTTTGAATTCCAACCACTGGTATGAAAAGGATTTCTTTAAATTAGGTTATTACTGCTCCAAGTTTTACACTTTTGTCATACCTCTCTCCAGAAGACAAACAGCGTTCCACAGACGATAATTATTGATGAAACCAGTATTTTAACAATCAGGTTTTTGGTCAGAATGCTGTCCTTCAGATTTCTTGGAGGTTTTCGAATAATATCTTTATCCACAGGCTCCACGCCAAGGCTTGCAATTAAAAGAACAGCTTACATTTTTATCACCATGAAATGAATTCACTGCTTCTAATTTAAGGATTAGATTTTCTGAGTTGAAAAAAAGAGGATTTAATGCTAGTTCCTCACCATCTCTCCCTTCACCATCCACTTGCAGTGAAGAGGGTCAGAGGAAGAACCCAGTGGGAAGCCAGAACCCTGCATGCATGTTTCATGGGCATATCCATGGGGGTACCCTTGCTGCCCCCAAATAATTAGATACTGAAGCAAATTAAATAGAATTAACACAGAAACATACTGCAAACATTGAAGTTCACAGGGAAATCAGAATCGCTCGGTTGGAAGAGACCTCGAAACTCATCGAGTCCAAGCCTATGCCCTAACACCTCAACCAAAGCATGGCACAGTCTTTTTTTTAAACACATCCAGGGATGGTGACTCCACCACCTCCCCTGGCAGACCATTCCAGTATTTTATCACTCTTTCCATAAAAAAAGTTTTTCCTAACTTAAATTTCCCTTGGCACAGCTTAAGACTGTGTCCTCTCATTCTGTCAGCTTCTGCCTGGAAAAAGAGACCAACTGACTACAAATACCTTTCAGGAAGTTGTAGAGAGTTTGCCATTTCTGAAACATCTCACTGAAGGTCAACACTTCACAGTATCCTTTACAAGCAACCATTTCCTTTGTTGAAATAAAAGGAATACAGAACCTAACAGAGTTAAAAGTAATTACTTACCTTTGAGCTGGAGGTCCATCCATAATAATATTGATCCATAAGATCTGCATGGCATTGAGAGGATTAGGAAAGTTCATTAATGTTGCCAGTGAGATTAAAGTCAGTG
Source organism: Polioptila caerulea (assembly GCA_013397295.1). Classification (NCBI taxonomy): domain Eukaryota; kingdom Metazoa; phylum Chordata; class Aves; order Passeriformes; family Certhiidae; genus Polioptila; species Polioptila caerulea. Next base: position 170,780 of record VYXF01008165.1, on the reverse strand, counting down.
CTGCTATACTCCTGTTGAAAGAATCCATTTTTACAACTGTCAGCATGGAACAATTCTGAAGATCCACTGATAAGTGCTTTGTAATCAACACTTCAACTGTTTAAGAGCAGATACAGATTTTGACAGTGTGAATCATGACTGACATGAAGTGGAACTTTAAAGGTAGAGCATGAAATCCTTTAGGATACTCATTCTGACACAGACCATATTTAAAACAGCATTGTTCTGGCAATAAAAAGGCAGCAAATTTGCATTTTAAAACCTCCCAAATTTTAAGGCAACATTTCAGAATTATCACTGACCATCACCTAATTGATTTTTTTATGGGGAACTGGGTCCTATACTCTTCTTGTGCCAAAAGTGGAACTTCTAAATATGGTTTTGAAAAACAAACTGCTTTTTCCACTCCTGATGTAAACAAACTAACCCTGTGCACCTGTCACTGGTTTGCCTGGTCAGTCAAGGCAAGGTACTACTCAAGCTCCCTAAAAATACCTACAACCACTCCTTGTTACCACCAAGATGAGAAGGCCAGGCCAAAGACTGAAAAACAGATTAGCTGGCTGCAAGCTTGGCATTAGAAACCTCTGTAAACAAGTATGTGCTAATTGCTGTCACTGCAAGATTAAGATGTTTCATAACCAAGAAGAGGAGAGCAAGGCTTACAATAACTCCAAATTTAGCACTGTACTGAAGCTCATTATGCTCTCCCTGAAAAGAGGGACAGAAAAAAAAGGGTAACTGATTCATCAAAAACAGGTAAGTACACTTTCCTAGAACATGCAGGCTTAGTTATTTTTCAGCAGCAGAATCCTAGTCTTGGTAAGACTAGACAGGACACTTGGTAAGACTGAAAGCATATACCACTTCTTGCAGTGTTTATGCAGGCAAGCAAATTGGTCTTTTCTGGGTTTTGTTGGGTTGGGAGTTTTTGTTGAGAATTTTTTTATTGTTGTTCTGGGGCTTCTTTGGATGGTATTTGTTGTTTGTGGGGCTTTTCTGAGTTTGTTTTATTTGAGGTTTTAGGTTTGGTTGGTTTGATTTTTTTTAATTTCTGCAAATTTTAGACCACTCTGAAACGTGATGAAGGCTTCAAAAAAGTATATGAATGACACGGTGAAGAGGAAAAACCATGTCCTTGAATACAGATCCAAAAAGATAAACTCACAAAAAGTTTGAAACTAAGGCTTAATAAACTCTTCTCCTCTTGTCTTACATACCCATTATATAGCCAGCACATGAATCCTTATGGGCAAGAAAAGGAAGTCAGCTTCATATAGTTAGCTCATTCCACAAACCAGTACATGGATTTCAGAAAAACTAACCTGATTCCCTGGTTTCCTCCATTTGAATACATGTTCTGGTTAAGGAGGGACTGACTACAAGCTTCTCATTTAAACAGGGACCCAAAGGCAGCTATGTTGTTTCTCATTACCCCTCCAGTAACTGACTTTACACATCTCAACAGGAAGAACCGTGACAAAGTTACATGTCTGTTTATTGCACTGTCTTCTGGGTCTTCAAAAATAAGACAAGCCACCAAATACAAAATAGTGAAAACTCAAAAGCACAGTATATCAGCATCCTACTTGAAATTTACAGTATTAACATGAATTTAGGCATCTGCTTCATGCTTTGATTCATTCACAAGAAACTTCTGATACTGACAGCTTTTCAAACTTACGTGCTCAGTTGAAATCTAACGAAATTTTTTATATTATTATAAATTCCTTTACCCTCTTCAATTGCAGACCTGCAATTAAAAACAAAGATTACATTACTAGACAAATGAATATACTGCCAAGAAAAACTTAAAACAAACCAGAAAAGCTATTAATTTAAGCAGCAATAAAACCAGCAAGAAACAAATGGAACTGAGGTTCTTTTAACTTTGGCAGTCATTGTTTTTCAACTTGACTAAGAATAAGAATCCAGACTATTATGTGATTGTGAGTAATCATAAGTTATTTTTCCAGATGTTTATCTTTCAAAATGTAATTATTAGGGTAAGATCTCCTCTATGTTCAAAATTCACCACTACCCTTGAAAAAAGCTTCTAAATTAAGTCGGATAACTAAAAAAAACCAAAACCACAAAACCCAAAAAGCCAACAAACCTCCACCCATCCACACTTTCAGAAAAACCACACAAATACAGCATAGCTTTAGAGGACCATGTATTCTGCCTGTACTAGAATGAAATATGTACAGACCATCTTCACAGCTCCTAGCATGTGTCCTGACCTGCCTATCACATTATCACAATTACTGCAGTGAGAATGGGTTTTCTGATACTCAAATCAAGCCTACTTTGCTGCAAATAAACCTGATTTTTTTTCTTCCATTCCCACAATAATTAAACAGCATTCCTTCGGTAACTTTAAACAATTAAGAGTGGGGAAAAGATGTAAAAGTGATGCAAGTTCATACTTCTTTTTTTTCCCTAGCATTTATCACTCTTCTCTCTCTCCCATTGAGAGCTCTCCTGATAAAGTGAGCAAAATTGGATAACACATTCCAGAAAACACCTCACCAAGCCCATCTAAAGTACTTACTACAGATGTCCTTCCTATGTATTCTTCTGCCTATGTTAAAATGACTCCTTCCTCTGTTATGTTTTTGCATAACAGCACATTTCTGTTGGCTGAATTAGTGTGACAACCTCAGATCATCCTCTGACATACTGCTACATAGGTAGATTTTCTTACACTGTACTTCTCCATTTCACTTCTTCCCAAGGGTTAAATGTCATACTTTGGAACTGAAGTGTTCTGAGATTGAGGCATAATTTCAAAATGAAGGCTATTTCACCAGACAGCAGTTCAGCTCTGTCAACAACCACTACCTTCAAAAGTCAGATGAATTAAAGTCAAAATAGGGTAAGTTTAGCTAAGCTCTTTTTGAAATAGACCAACTAAAGAAACAAACAAGCACAAACAGCTGGTTACCAGATGCTAATAACCTATTTTCATCTGTGATATCTAAATAGTTGGTTTTTTTTCTTTTCTGAAATACAAATGGAGATCTACATAAATTTTTTACGTAATCTTGAGTGGAATGCTCTGTCATTTTTTCAATAGTTTTATGCTTCTGAAGTACAAAATTGAATGAAATCTACTAACAGCTAAAAGACTCACAACTTCACCTCAGTTATGTTTCCAAACACGCCAAGACTCCTGACTGAGCAGAAAACTCATTTACAGCAGCTATGCTTTGAAGTTCAGGGAAATTTCTATTGGTTTAACCCAGGCAACATCTCATTAAAGCTGTATAGTAAAGGATATGTAAAGGCCACCTACATTATTGTCTGAAAATCATCATCCACGAGGATCATATCTGCTGCTTCTTTACAAACATCTGTTCCAGTTTGTCCCATTGCTACACCAATATCTGCAGCCTTCAGAGCAACAGCATCATTCACTCCATCTCCTGTCATAGCTACTACGGCACCATTATTTTGCAGGGACTAAAGAGAGGCAAAAGAACTTAAATCAGGGACTGAAAGAACTCATCCTATAAAATTATTCTATATACAAGGTTTATGTCACTGCTCCCCCTCTCCCATTTCTTATAATTGCACTTCAATGTCCTAAAGAAAAAAGCAGCTGCTTCTGTTCTAAATATTTTTATACAAGATTTTGGGTTAAACTTCAGTTCATATTTTCAGACAGCCTAAATTTTAGAGCTACAGTATATAAAATTTGCCTTTAGGGGAAAGAAAAAAACTCTAGAGAAAGATAGAAGATACTGTATTTCCATACTACCATTATCATCTTCTTATAAGTCTTGCATGCATCCCTATGGTCTCAGTGTTTTAACTTCTCCTTATTGTTACTTTTCTGATTGTTACAATTGTTGCACTGGCTCCGTCCTTCTTTGCTACCTTCTTTTGTTAACATCTGAATAGACACATTGCCACAGACACGGCTTGAAATTCATCCCCTTTTATCTCATCTGACAAGTATCAGAAATATGGTTCTTTCAAGTTCCTAGTCAATTCAACTGCAATGTGACACAAAATCTCAATCAATTCCCAGCTCCCTACATCGAAGAAAGCACAATGTTACCTACCTATTCCTTGTGGGCACTATGCATTTTTCTAGGTAATATTTTCAAGTACACTTCACTGCCTAATCAGATACATATCTGATTTCACCTTGACACACTGTGGAACATTATAGTTAAAGTAAAGGCAGCACAGGCAATTTGGTTTGAAACAGTCCAGCATTTGAGTCCAGCATTGAGCATTATAGGACGTACCTTTATAATTTTCAATTTATGTCGGGGACTGGCTCTGTAGAATACTGCAACCTATTAAAAGAGTAACAAAGTAGTGGTAACAAACTGTATCTTTGTTAGCACTTAAGCTGAAGCACCAGTGAGCTGTGTTTTTAATTGAGTAAAATAATTAATTTTAGCGAAGATGCAAAGTGTGCTCTGGTAAACAAAGTTAGCGTTACTTATTTCAAGATAGAATGTGCAATTTAAAAGCCTTCTAAAATAATGAAGCAACTGAGGTATAATGGCTTGCTGCTGGCCTTCCTGACTAAATTCATGCAGGCAATTGTGATGCTGACTCTACAATCACATCCTTTTTCCTTGTCAGCACTAGTGACAAGCTACTCAGGATATTCCAATTTTACTAGTTCATAGTGTATTATTAACAACCAAAGTTTTAAAGCTAATTAAAAACTCTGACTTGGAAGGACCAATTTTCAGATTCTTCTTGGTCTCTGGACTTCTCTGTAAACTGAAATTTGAGCATGTGGAATTTAGTTTTCCATAATCTCCATGCAGGTAGCATTTTTCCGAAGCCTGACAAAAAGCTAGATTTCTCAGCAATCAATTTAGACTGTATACAGCTACCAATCCTATTGGTTGATTTTAATTAATTCCTAAAAAGATTTCAAGCAAACACCTAGAAAAGCAAATGAGAGATCAAACACGTGTAAGTAAATTTGTATCTATTTCAGTTATTTCATGCGGACAGCCCTTAAGAACACGCATTACCAAATAAACCAAAAATTACAATTTGCCACACAATTCTTTCCTTTTCTCAGTTTCTGTGAGTCACTAAGGAAAGACAGAAAGCTGACATGCACATTTCTTGATTGCACATATTGGCTTTTGGCTTGCTTACACCCAGGTCAAGCATGCTGCAGTCTAATTTTGCAGTCCTTTGCAAACAGAGCAGCATTTTGATGCATGAATTTTGCAACAGAGCAATACCTGAAACTCTGCTGCATTTCATTATGTCTTCACATTCATAACTTGGACATTAGTTAATCCATTTAGTTATTTAATAACTAAAAATATGAAGCAGTAACTTAATAAATAGACCCTTTCAAAATTCCCAACTAGTGACCTCAGATCGATCAAAATAATTAAAAATACAGGCAAATCCTCTTAGGAATTACAAAAGAATGGACTGTCTGAACATGCAGACTCTAAGATTATACAAATGAACTGAGTAGCTCAGAAATAAAAGAGTGAAATAATACAAAAAGGTAAAGTTCACTAAGAGGTGGCAAAATAAAAGTTAAAGATAAAAAACCCCTGAATCATTAAAATAGAAGCAATAAACCCTCTAAAAAGAGAATTGTGTAAGTTGAAAGAAATAGATTTTCATATTGGTCCTATGTCAGACCGAAAAATACTTATTAGAACAATATTATTTGTAACTCAGAAATTATATTTTAGCTTGCCACAGAAAAAAGGCATTTTTCCATGTAAATGTATCCTTCGCCACATTTCAGTAAGTAGTAAATCAAAACAAACCTTTGGTGTTATTTGAGAAAGCTGCTGAATATCCAAATCATCTATCTCTTCTCCAGAGATTGCCTGTGAATTTTTGGAATACAATCCTAGTCGACTAGCTGTAAAAAAAGTCATAAAAAACCTTATTATAATAATTTACCCTTTTAAGACATTAAGTACCCAATTCTTTTTTTTTTTAATCCTAATATTTTCTGCAGCATTTCAGATTTGAAATACCTGGAGCAGAACATCTTACTACATTATCGATTCAGTATGTTGGAATAAATTAGATGAACTCTAGAGTAACAACAACATGCTACAAAGTCTACCCTAAATCAGATATTTATTTGCTTAGTCTTTTTAGGTCTAAAGGTCTGTTAGGTGTCATATTAACAAATAGAGGAGTTCAGTCTTCTCAAAGAATTTACAGTTCAAAAATAACATGACAGAAAATGAAAAAAAACATGAGGGAGACAAGGGAAAGGAAAAAAACCTCTGATAAAACACTCTTGAGTTTTGGGGTATACTCTTCACATGCCCATTTAACTGTTCATTATCCTGTTTGTAAAGAATTCATATTCCGACTAAAGTGCTTGTTCTTTAATGCACTGTATTGTACAAAGAAGTTAGATAGTTTAAATATTTTTAAATAATACTTAAGTTTCAAACTTGGTGGTACAGACAAAACTGTACTGGACAGCACTGAAGTGCCACACACCATTATTCCTTGTCACTGGCTATTTCAGTTTATTCCTGCTGTCAGAGACAGACATCCAAAGCTGAGGGAAGGCAGGGTGGTGGCAGTGATGTAACAGTAAGAATCAGAAATCAAGCATATGTAATAATAAGTAAACAAGTGAAAAAATACAGTTTTCAAACAGTCATATATTAACCAAACTGGAAAAATTGCTACTCAAGCTGAAACTAAAGTATCACTTCAGACTAGGGTCCTGCTAATTCCACTAATTCCAAAATACAGAACTCACAAATGTTAAAGACTTAATATCCACACTTTGTAACAATTTACTAAGCAGAAAACAAGAAAACTTGAAAGGAAATTAACTATCCTTACCAATGGCAACTGCAGTTTCCTGTGAATCTCCTGTTACCATTTTTATTGCAACTCCTGAGGTGATGAGTGTAGTAACAGCTTCTTTCACACCAGTCCGGGGGGGATCGATTATTCCCACAAGCCCCAAAAAAGTCAGCTGTCCTAACTCAGGACCAGAAGCTAAGGCCAGAACTTTAGGAAGAAAAAGAAATAAAAATAAAAATGTTAAGATTTGAAACTAATGTTTACATCCGCATTTAAAACAACCGTTTCAAACTAACAGGCCAGCATAAAGCAGAGAGCTGGAATTGATATTTTCCTTTTTTTAAACCTTTGTAGTAGCAAGGCTGAACATTCACAATAGCCTACTTAAGTACACTTGTCTTCTAAAGAATTCTTCACCAAAGAGCCAGGTTTTAAAGATAACTTTCCTATTTATTCTCATCTGAAAGTGTTTATATTTTGACCATGTCTATTTTGAAAGAGAACCACATCTAGCTTTGTGATTTCTCTGTGCATTTCTTTTATGCATTAGGATGAAAGGGGGGATCAGTTAACACATTTATTTTCTGGTTTGTTTGGTTTTTTTCTTACCTCTCGAGAGGCAGATTTCATTGAGTACATGCTGCATATCTTCTGGAATGTCTTTTAAAGTAGGATATTTAATTCAAATATATTTAAATGTCATTAGAGTTGTAAGGAAAAAGCAACTTTGCTTTTTCCAAAACATTACCCTTGATTTTTTTGACAGACAGAACAAATGATTATTCAAAAAAGAAAAAAAATAGCATATCATCTCAGCTTCTAATAATTGCATCTTAGGAATTTCCTGAGCCACAGAGTACCCCTCCCTTAAAATAAAAAAATTTAAAAAATTAAAAAGCTGTGCATGGACTTAACAGCCTAGAGATCTTTTTACAGAGGCCAAAGAAAGCCAGTCATGTATAATCCTGGCCCATAATCAACTTCTGTCAATCATCTTGTGAAAAATACTTTGTTTTATCTAAAATTCTACACAGCTTGTTAACATAGAAGACAATTCTAACGGCATCTCCTGACCTGCAATCACTTGTGCTAGCATAACTCATGAAGGTGACAGGAGCCAAAGTAATGAACAAATAAATACATTCACATTAAAAAAAAAAAAACCACAAGCATCTATAATAAGGTATGGAAACCATTAAGTAGCAATGTACTGTTCAGTTATGGTCACATGCAAGAGATGACAGGAAGCAACAGTGCCCTTTCTCACTCTCTGCAGTTTAATTGTGTTGTTATATAGGCCTAAAAACTAAACAACACAGTGGCACTTACTGAACAAAAAAACCCCAACCAACCAAACAAAAAAGAAGATCCCAGTGTTTTGGATTGCTCTTGTTTGTTGTGGGTTTCGGGTTGTTTTGGTTTTTTTTTAACAACAAGCAGGGCCATTTAAATGAAACTGTGATTTTGAGAGACTGAAACAGCCTTACCTCTAAGCCCTGCAGAACCCATAGACATCTTCTCTTGCTGGTATTGCTCTCTCTGTTGCTGCACCAGGGGTAGGCTCTGCCCCTTACAGTTATATGATGTACAGTATCTAATGACTTCTTCATAAGCACCTTTCATAAAGCAAACCTCAGGTTTGTCCTAAAAGAAAAAACAGCTGCTGTGTGCACGTGTGTGTATGCATAACTACACATACACAAGTACATACACACATGGATACCTAAGAATTACAGATGTGTACTTTGTTAACAATCTTAAGAACGTAATGCAAACCAAACTTACACTTCTAAACATAAAAATCTGTTCTTTTGAGTGTCTCAAAACAGTGTACATTCAAGAGTGGTAAAGTCAAAAGAGTCAAGCTAATAATCAATATCTCATTTCAGTAGTCATCAGACACAGGCAGTGCAAGTCACAGTTTACAGACTAAGAGGCCATGCAAAGGACAAAAATTCAACCTACACAGGACATTAGACCTGAAAGACTTTAAGCTCATCATCAGAATGGCTGCACAGGTCATTAAACATCCCCTCCATTCTTGTAAAAGGCCTAACAATTCTAATATTTTCCAGATAGCCATCTAGCCTTGATATGATGATATCATGGGACTGAGAGTCCCCCACCCACCTCAAACACTTAACTCCCACACTAAATCAACTCATTCCTTCCCTTCCCTCCCTGTTCCATTAAGAACTGCTGCCTCAGCTAAATTTCCAATCACTGGTCACTCATCTTCTCTCCAGTTGAACTAGAAAGCTCTTTTTGAATATAACTGCTTTCTTCCTGTGAAGTTATTTATATGTACAGCAGTCAAGTTACCTCAATCTTCCATGATAGGCTTAACTGATGAGAGTTCCAAGTTTCTAAATCCACTGTATTTTCTTAGTCTTCAAATAATTTATGTTCCCTTTAAATCTGTTATCAATTCTCCAACATTCTTTTAAAATTGCTGATTCCAAAACATAGACACACTAAGTCTTTACATGGACTAAAATCTTACACCAATTTATGCTCACTGTTCTTTACAGACAAGGATAATCAACAATATAACCCACACAGCTGAAAGGACTCAAATGCTTTTTTTCCAACACAAAGATTTCACAGTGATAGTGGAACACTGTCAGCAACCCTGGTTTTGGTCTTAAGTACTGGAAGATTTTTCATAAATCCAATACACAGTCTGTTGTTGCCCATATTGTCTAGAAGGCTCCAGTTATCAGACTGGCAGTGATTATGTCAAAACTTGTAGCAAAAACATTCACACGGATCTAAACGAAACATGAATGCACATATGTATGTGGAAAATATCAGAACACAGAAAAAGAGGTTAAAGACTGGGTTTTATTGATAATCCATGCTGGTGTTGACATCAACAAAATTTGTCAACACTAGGGACGCGATAGCTGCATCAAACCCAGAAACCTTGTGTTTTCAAACAGATGAAATTTCACTATTGAACATCAGTGCACATTCCTGCTCTTAATTCATTATGTAACTATGCAGCACTTGAACAGCAAAAGATTGGCAGAATTGCATTAGATGTTTGAGAATTAAGAAGAAGGAAGGAAAAAAAGCTAAGTATACATTCAAGGTCTCAGTTTTCAAAATACTTAAAATAATTTCCCAGGATGCCTTTTGTGGATATTATTTCTTGCGATTCCTTTTCTCTACTTCAGAGCTTGAAATCAAAGCTGTGTCTATTATCAAACCATATTTCTGGGCCTATGCACTACTGCCAGCCTTCCAAAACTTCTGAAGCAAAAAACAAAGATATTAAAGGTAGATAACCATTCTACAGAGCCAGTGCTCATGGAAACAGTGATTGAAATCTACCTGCTGTGTTCTGTGAATGCATTTAACAGCCATCCATTTTTGTTCTGAGCTGAAGGGATATTCAGCCTTCCTTATGTAGTCTTCCTGGACTCCATCTAAACCCATCTGTATAAAACAGAAGTACCACCACAATGTCAGGACTTTTTGTTTTCAAATAGGTATGAAATTTGATGACTTGTTGAAACACATGAGCTAGCAAACATCACTTAATTAAAGAACAATTTCATCTCCAAAGCTGCCTTTTGAGCACACTGTTCCAATTTAGATTGACTTCTTGACAAACTGGCACTGAAAACACCTAGAAACTTCTTTCAGGCTTCAGCATGAGCCTTATTACATTTGTGTACACATGTATTTGTGTACTTGAATATTTGCTACATGGTGTATCACAGCATTATACAAAAAGAACAACAAACCCTCTCCCTCCCCAAAAGAAAAAAACCCAAACACATCAGCACAGTGTCCACAATTCAAAAGCCCTGCACTTAGGAGGCACTGTAACTTCTGCAGTCACCAATACATCAGTTACCAACTTCCCTCTGCTACTGATGTGAAACTGGGAAAGAGACAGCACAGTCAATATTCAACAGGTAAATCAGTTTGTGGCAGGTAAAAAGACAGTACTAAGTGCAAAAAGATGAAAATAGAGATTTTACTTCACTCGTAAATATTTTTTTTCTGATCCTTCAGAACGCCCAAGATTTACAAGAAAGAAACATAGGAGATGAGCAGTTGCAATACAAATCTAGGAGATCCAAAAGAGAAGAAAATGAGAAAAACAAAGCCACAACTTATTTCTACACATTTCCCACCTGCCATGAATCCAAAAAGCACCATCAAGCACATACCTTCATAGCAAGTGCAATTAAAGCCCCTTCTGTTGGCTTCCCCATCAATGTGTTGTTTCTAATCAAGGCATCATTGCACACACAACCAGCCTAAAAGATAAGGAAAGAAAGGGGAGAAAACAGAACACAAAGTAAATGCCATACAAAGCTCTCATGCTACATCATCAGTTCAAACTCACCTTTCTTTGCCAAGATCTTACCTCTACAATTTTACTAATGGATGGGTTGTTATAACCATGAATAACTTCACCATCGAGCATCACTTCTCCAAACCTGTTATAACCTACTCCAGTAACCTGCAAGACAAGCAGCCAGAGGCAGCATGCAATGTAGTGTTCACCAGGTTAACTGCTCTTAGTTTTTTATTATAAACTACAGAAGAATTTTAAAAGGCTATTCATAATGGCTGCTATTACTTAGTCTGCATGAATTCTTCTTACTCAGCTTCTAATGCAGCAACACTCTGAGTTCAATAAAATATATTAGAGACTAATTTCTTTGAACAGTACCAATTTTATTCCTTAGCATAAATAAATGTAGTGTATGTTGTTTCACTACAGTATTAGGCATGCTTTCTTTTTTCTTCTTTCTTTTGCTTTCTAACTTTTCCCTCCTATTTGTCTTTACCCTGATTAATAATGCATACCCCCTGCAGGGGAATGGAATTACAGAGCAGAGTCCTACTTCCATCAAGTTATTAAAAAAAAAAAAATTTAAAAATGAAACAGTTGAACAGCCTCTCAGTTTAGACCTCAGAAAGGTATTAAAACCAGTAAAATTGTATTTTTAGAGCATAAAAACCAGGCATCCTACTGGGATCCTAAAAAAGTCTTCATATCTAGAGCTAATATATTTCACAGCCATTTTAAGTTCTCTTTCCATTAGGAAAAAGCAGCTGATTTGACCCAGATGCAACTGTGCTCATAGCAGTATTCATATAGACTTCTAGCAACAACAAAAAAACAAAATCAGGACATCTGAAAAAATATAGGGAAATAATAGGAAACAATATGAAAAAATGCCAGTATTTTTACTTACAGAATAAAATTACAAGACCATCTATTAACTCTATTGTGGAAACAAAACCCTGATCAAGGAGTTTAAGAATTTAAGAACTTGATTAAAACACTCCTACAAACACACATCCAGTTCCACACCTCACTGCTTTTCCATTCCTGCTGCTTTTGCTTCTCTTTTGTGGATTTACATCACCGGTCTTTCCAGCAACTCCCTAATCTCAACAACCACTGTTTCATGACCTGCTCCTACTTGCAAGTCCATCCATTATAAAAAAAGCAAGAATGACAGTGCATATTCTGTGTGAGCAGTTAACACAACAAACTGTCTTTTAGGCAAAAAAGTTGGATATCTCCCCTTTAAATATTTGGAACATATACATTTTAGGGGGTTTTCTTTGTCCCTGAAACAGTAAAATAGCCTCAACTTTCTGTACTGAAGAAAAACAATCTCTCAATTTGTCTGTGTATCTTAGCATCTGTCTCTTATTGTGTGTGACCTACAGTCACCAAAAGTTTTAAGAACATACATAAAAAAATGCTTCTGTAACCAGAGAAGGCTTGGATAGCACAGCTCAAAGGCTGCATACTAAATGAACGGAGGGACAGGAGTTTAGTGCAACAAATTTATGCTTTCTTTCCTGATGCTTTACCTGCAGTATAGTCCAGCATGTTTCAGCTGATACACAACAAAATAAAAAGGCAAATTCAAGTCTAAGAGTCACACTACATACCTCAGCATGCTGCCCATCAGAAGTAAAAATATGAGTAACTGTCATTTCATTCTTTGTCAGAGTTCCAGTTTTATCTGAACAAATGACATTGCAACAACCTGAAATAACAAATTAACATTTGTAAGAAAATTCTTGTTTAGAACAATCTGAGTAACTAACAAAGACAAAAGCATGCAAGCTGAGCAAATTTCTAGAAATACTGCAGCTGTCTGTAAATAAAAACAAGCAAGAGACAGCACATTTTCAACTACTAATGAACAATTGTACAAGGTTCTTTGAGAGTTTGTCCAATAAATAAAAAATACTCCAAACTAATTTAAATCCCAAATTCACAACTTATACAAAATGTGTCCACTCACTAGCTCTCCTTCATTTTATTTTGCTGTACCTCAAGCTACATTACTGAAATCTCAATTGTGATTCCTGGTGAGGAGAAAAACTAAGAACCTGCTTCACAGAAGTCATTCTACACAAGTGTGACTTACTAATAAACCTGCAAACTTCATTAAGCTTGAAAAGATTACAAAAATGTCAGATTTGTATATGCCTCTTTAACGCTGGAATGGAGATTCTGAGAGAGTGTTGCAGCATCTTGACATTTCTGGACATGACAGCAGGAACTGTGCAAGCAACAAAAAACCTTGCAACACTAATGAAACTCTGCTAGAGGCATTGGAAAAAAAAAATTCCCAAACTTCAAATTGTAAAAAGGAATCCAGATACAGTAGAATTATTTAACTTAGTATTTCTATTTCTTTTCCATGTTCTGTGCTTTACATGTTTTATGACTCAACCTGCATACAGAACTTCTTAGAGCTTTGAAGTTTTAAAATTATTTTATGTTCTAATATGAGCAGCATAGCATCCTGAAGGTGAAATATGATTAAAAAGATTTTTTAAATATCCAAATATGAATTTGTTTTCAACTGTCAATATCGCTCCTAAATTTACACCACAAAGTTTTAATTTACAAACCATTTTACAAGTCTTATTAACAAGAACATCTTACAGCAAACAGTTTAGTGTATAGCTAGCATGGCGTGCTATTAACTGGCAGATTCTTTATTTTTGTTCAAAAAAATAGTCAGAAGGCCCACAAAAACATCTCCCTGAATTGCTCCAGTGTAACACACATTCAATTCAGGAATGTTTTAAAGATGCCAACACACTGCTAGCAAAATAAGAATATCTGCTTTGTTTTCCTCACTGGTCATCAATATTTCCTAACATTTATGTCAAAAACACTACCTCTAAGTTAGTCTAGTCATACCTAGAGTTTCAACAATAGGCAGCTTCTTTACAATAGCCCGTTTCTTCACCATTCTCATCACACCAAGGGCCAGTGTCACCGTTACCACAATTGGGAGTCCTTCAGGGATTGCAGCTACAGCCAAACTGTAATGAAAGCAAATACAGAGATCTGTTTTCAAATGTCCTACAGGAACACACAGTAGTGATGAATTTACAGTTCAGAACATTGCTTCTGTAGCTGACTGGTCACTGAGATTAAAACAGAAAGGAAGGAGTTGCCATGTGACTCAGGCTGTATAGCATTCATTATAAGAAACACACTGAAGACAGCAACAAATGAAATAAATTAGATCATTTCTACTCAATATTTATGCAAAAGTATGAAGAAATGTAGGGGAGAGGGAGAAATCAATTGTACATCTGTTTTGCCTACACAAAACACTAATTAGGGCTGCATAAAGCAGCCCACATCATGAAATAAGGGTAGTCAGCACTAAACAAAACTGGGAAATGCCACCACTGATCCACAATTGCTACTGCCAGATCACGATGTGGCAGCAAATTAAGCGAGGGAATGGCCTCGAAGGTCATTAAAAAAACAAACAAATCAAAAACTTGATGACAGTGTAAACAAGATCAAAACTCATTAGGCAATACTCAAAGATGCAGTTCCTGGATTTCTTTTTTCCCCTCCACAAATGGGTAATTCTTCAGAGTCTGATCCTGTCACTTAAAGAAACCCTTCTGCCTTATTGCACTGCCCATGTAATCATCAACCCAACAACTTATCTAGAGTATGGAGTTAGACCATCTTAATTAAGTGCTGTTCTCAGCAAACCCACTTGGATTAAGTTTGCATAATATAGCAGAAGATGAGTTATTGAACTACATGACACAAAGCTTGCAATAACTTTTTTCATATGCCTTGTAAAATTACAGCTACTTTATTTACTCAACAACAAAAATTCAAACTGTACAACTCTATTGCCTGTTTGCAGAGGTTTCATGAGACACTCAGAAATCACCATATGAATGTAAATTTTAAGAGATTGACAGGAACACACTACATCATTAAAAATATGAGTGGATTTGCTTTTCTATTTTCATTTTCAATTCCTTACATGAAGTTAAGAGCAGTGCATGCAAGCATATAAAATAGACCACTAGCTTTCAAACACTTGCTGCAATGCATGATCTACATTATTTCAAAACATAAATCTTACCTCACACCAATTGTGAACATATCAAGGATATGCTTTCCTTGCAACCAGCCAACTAGCATAATAACTCCTATAAAGAAAACAATTTGGGGATAAATGCAAAACCAGCATATACTGTAGCCTCATGGGGACAAGAAAAAATTCAAATAACCAGAACAAAGCTTACCATTGTGCTACCTATAAAAAATTATCATTTCTTTCACAGTCAGGATTCCCTTAGTATGGCAAAGTTGAAGAAAGTATCAGCCAGTCAAGTTGCCCAATTATATCTCTAAGTGAAGTACTCACTTATGCACATCTTGAATCAGAATCCAAGACACATTGCAATTTAAAAGCAAGCATTTGGAGGACAAAAAGTCAGTAAAGTACCTTTGCAGGAAGAAGCAAGTAAACACCCTCATGATCAGAGTTTTGTCACATTATGCAGTTTTCAGATGACTAGTGACATGAACTCAAAGTGACCAAGAAATCAGGAGCCAAAAGATTTTTAAGAGACTATCTTCCATTTCCCAGGCCTACACACTAGGTTCCATTAGATAATCTTTTGCAATTATTTTACACAGATTATCTTACCTATTATACCAAAGGAATACAAGGAAAGCTGTTTTCCCAAGAGATCCATGCTCTTCTGCAGAGGTGTCTTTGGAGCCTTGATGAATGGCAAACATGCAGCAGTTAACAAATGGAACTGCATCACATTTTACTTCACAGATGCAAAATTCAAGATAGTCAGTGAATAAGATGCAGTTATACTCTATGTTTCCACATATTTACTTTAGGAAAACAGACTATTCTCTCACAAAATTCCATGAGATCAAAAATACTTCAATGAAATGAAATATTTATTAGAAATATTCTTCTAGGGATTTGGGATTTCTGTAACAAATCCAATATAAAAGGTCTTATCAAAAATTTCCATTAAAAAACAAAACATCATGCCAACTACAAGCCACCACACTTCCTCCCAGACCAAAAAAGCTCTTGGTAGAAAGAATAAAACTGATTTTCAAAACAGAGGCATTAGAGCCCTGGAAGGCCAGTTATAACTCAGAAGGAATGTTTTTAATCATCTACAGAAAATTCAATTTAGCAAAACAGAAAGCTATGTAAATATTTAAACAGGTGAAGAGTATTATTTTCATAGTTAGTATCTTTAGGTCAGCTACGGATATTTTGTTGCACTGCATTCCATTACTACTTTCATGTCCAAGAGCTAAGATTTGCTTCACTAGAGGAAAGGAAAATACTGAAAGCAGTGTATGTTTAACTAAGATCCTTTGGAATAAATTCAAAGTTTTAATGAATGAAATACACACTTTCAAACTAAGTCTTTGCTTCTAGGTATCTTCTCTTACCTCCTCTGCTTGCATCATTTTGAAAACTTCCCCAAATTCAGAGTTTTCTCCTGTTCCAATAACTATCCCCTAAAAAAACCAAAAAACAACAAAGTCAAATAAAATCTGAAGTTTTAATGTTAGTCTGTTATTGACAGATTTGACTCCAATCACAGGCAAATGCCATTTCACCCAATACAAATTTTAACTTGGTTTATAGAATTAGTTCTTGTCACAAGTAGGGAATTTTTCCTAAAAAACCTTTTGCCCTAGTTAAACAAATTGCTTTTCTGTGCTGAAGTACTTACTAACTACCAGTAGAAAAACTCAAATTAGTAACATCTACAACTAGCCAGAACTGTATTTTGCTACACACTGTCAAATATGAATGTAGCTCTAGAAGCAAAATAGCCCATCCTAGAGGAGGACAATGACCACAGAGGAGTTTCACATCATCTGCTCCCTATGAATTTGAGCTCTCATGGCATAATTTTCTTATTAAACTAGTGTATGAAAAAGCACCAGTGAGAAAAGCTCTGCAAAGTATCACACTAATCACTGGGAGGTAAACTAAAAAAGTAAGAATTGCCTTCAAACAGTTGAAACATGGAACATATTCTTCTCTCTCAACAGCGATTTTACCTTTGCTTTTCCACATCTGACCAATGTCCCCATGAAAGCAATATTGCTCCTAGATGTAAGGTCTCCATTGGTTGCTGCTGGCTGTGGAGCTGTAGATTTAGAGCAAGGCGCCGTCTCACCCGTGAGACTAGATTCATCAATAGAAAGGTCCACAGCCTTTGAAAATAAAATAGGTAAAAAGCATGGCAATACTTTGTTAAGTATTGGGATGTGTAAAGGTAAGTGTCACAATTTTGAGCATTAAAATATAATCAATTTATTCATATGATAAGGAGACACGTCAATATTTTAAGGATCAAGAGCGCAACAAGCGCTCCTACAAAATTCTCACCAGAGTCAAAGTTGGAAAATGAAGATGTCATTTTGCAACTGTTCAAATTTAGCCATGAACTCTGAAATATTTATCACTACTACCAAAAGGAACTGTATTTCAAGCCTACACTGTTACAGTTATGTTAGTTTTTGAATCAATATGTTGGCTTTAGAGATGATCAGAAAACTTGATGGACCATTCACTAACATACAGAAAACCTAGGCCAGAAAAGATCTGCAAATTAATTTTTGCCCAAAAAATCAGACCAATGAAGATGTTTTCACTTATACAAATACCTTCCCAAAGCAAATAGTGCTTAGTTACCACTTGTACTGTTCTCTAGGACAGCATCAATGAGAATATGCAGAACAATTCTAGTTCTTTCTCTGCAGAGATGATCTCCATATAATTTCTTTTTAAAACCCACCACCCTGTAGCAATGCCCAGTAGACACAAGAGGAAAATAAGATGACTTGCTCTTATTTTCAAATGATGGGCAAGAGTAGTTTACAATGGAAAAAATTCTCATCTAGTGAAGGGCTGCAGACAGCTGAGAAACTTCTAATCCCATTTCTGCTTTCCTTTGCAAGAGGCCTTAGCATGCTGCTATCACAGCATGGTATCAGATATGAGCAAGAAAGTAGGTGCTGCTGCAGCAGCAGTTTCATAACAATGCAGGGACTACACAATTACCAAGGGAAGCAGAGTGTCTGCAGTCATAAAAAACAAACCCACTCAAGTACCAACTACACCACAGAGGCTAACTACACAACCCAAACAAATTTGTCAAGAAACTAGTTAATTTAGAATTCCTCTATGAAACGAGAACTGAATTAATTGTCAGCTGTGGATAACCTGGACATACAGATTTTTACATCCAGACACAACTTTAACAGGATAGATAGCCCAGGTACTGAGCAAACTGAGGATGACCAATCTGATAGAAAAATGACATTACAACACTAAAACTACTAAAATATGACAGATTAATACATATACACCTTCCACTTCATTTTCAGAGAATGTTCAAGTACTGCCATAGTGCAATTGCTTCAATTCAAGCACTTCCAGCAGGGCTAATACCACAAATTAAGTATTTAGTAAACTAGACGATATAACACAACACACTGATGAAAAAATGTCAGAAAGAAAAGATTATACCAGCAGAATTTCACAAGTTTTTCTGATATTCCACTATTGAAGAAGAGTGGAACTACACCTTAAATTTAATGTAAAGGAAGAGCGAAAACCACCTTCAACCAGATGCCAACATATCTTAGCATTCAGACTGAAAACAATATTTTTACAAAATATTTAACATTGAAGGGTAAAAAAATTGCATTTTCAAGAATACATTACACATAAAATTGAAAAATTCTTTCTTCTCCTGTCATAGAGTAAGAAACTACAAACATCAGTTAAGAATGCATGTGACATTTGGAATGTAATTATTTCAAATCTTCTATCAAGGTGGTTGTGAACTCCAAACAAGAACACTTACTGTACTTCAGTACTCAGTGGCTATCTTCCCTTCCACTCTGTCCCACAAAAAGTAAAATTATCAAATATTAAATCCAAGTTGGGAATATACCTCAAATAACCGTAGATCAGCTGGGACTCTGTCTCCCACTGACAGGCAGACTGTATCACCCGGCACTAAATCTCTTGCCAGCGTGTGTTCCACCCGACCTTCTCGCACACTGTAGGCACAAGGAGCAGGACAGTGACTTCTCTGGCATTTTGGCTGAGAAAAGTATTCACACCATTGATAGTACACTGCAATGCTACATATTTCAGCAAAATATTTCTAATTTCCTGCTTGTTTCTGAGAGCTTACACTCTTATCAGTAACATCATTGGAAGGGCCCAGAGACACAACCACACGGTGGAGTTTTTTTAGGCTCATAAAACAATCTTTAAAATTAGCAAAAGCAAAGTGTGTTCTATGGCAGCATGAGAACTTGATGCAAAGGAACTAAGTTCAGTAAAATCTTTCCCATTTGCTCACTTCAGATTAAATTTCTTATGATTTACTTTAGGACTCAAAGGGTAAAATTACATACCAATGGCATTCTGGAGGCACTAGTTTACTAAGCTCTTCAAGAGATTTTTCTGATCTGTACTCCTGCAGAGACATTTTTTTAAAAATAAAGCAGATTGTGGTTTTAAACAGGGAAAACTTACAAACATAAAATACAGCTACTGAAATTTATTTCATTAATAAAGTTGTATTAAGTAATATTCCAAACAGGTAAGAGATTACTTCCAACAGTTCTACATTAGATAGGTTAAAAAGCAAGTATGGTCCAAACACTGAAAAATTTACAGATTTGTTTACATTTTCTTCTGAAAATATAGCAGAGGTCTTTTGCATTTTCCTTCAATATTTTCAGGTCTTTGTAATATTTGCTAAAATGCCTCAAAACTCAGGGATCAGACACATTACTGAATGCTACAGTTTAACAAATCAGTACCAAAAATACTGTGCTCATGCTCTTAGCCCCCGGAGAAACAAGGTAACACAGCTCATCTTTAACTTGATAAACAGATTACAGAATTAAGGTAATAAAGATATAAAGCACAAACACACAAAGCAATTCTGGTTTAGGCACACCCTGACTAAAGCTGTGCATTTACAGAATGAAAACTACTTTTTTATGACTTGGGAAATGAAGACAATCTTTTTTTCCATTTCTGCAAAAAATTAAAGCAAGAGTTACATTTTCAAAATCTTTTCTATGAAGTTAGATGTTTAAGTACTTCTACACTGTTTGTTACAAGGGCACTCCTTACAAGCACTCTTATTGCTGAGTATAATACTGGTACAGGTGCATAAATGTCAACATGGTTAAAGCAGGACAAATCATGCACTTTAAAATAGGCAAAGACTTGGATGAAAGCACATTACTCATTCAGAGCACAATGCACCAAGATAACTACTTCAGTCTTTTTAATAAAAGAGTTTACATAAAAGCAATGATCTTATTTGGACAACAGCTGTCTTACCTGAACGAAGGCAACTGTAACAACAATGACTATTGCCTGCAAGAGACCAGAAGTGGGTGAGATAAAAGCATTCCAAATGACCATGAAAGCAGGCAATCATATTTGATTTCGCTCAGTCATAGTTGTTACTACTTATTAATAAGATGATTTGGAAATAAACTAATTTTCTCATGCTCAAAAATCACTCGGTGTCTCTCAGATCTGTCATAAAAGCAATGCCATTATCTATTTGCACCTGCTTCAGTGATGTCCAAGAATGCAACAACATGAATTTACGAAAAATAAGATTAATAATTAGATAGAAAACTTGAAAAACTGCCTCTGCTTCCTGTTTCTAAACAGTGAGTAAGAGACAGCAATGGAAAGAGACCCATGACACAAATAGAAAGACTGACTGGTCTGTTGTGTTTTTGTGACCAGAACAAAGGTGTATTAACTGCTACAGCACATCACAGACGTGGTTTCATTCAAATACCAAGATAACCGAAAGACTAGATAAGAGGCAGCAAACTGAAGAACCAGTCTGGAGCCATAAAACATCCTAGCACAATCAAGAGCAGGATGAGCCTCAGAAACTCTGCCCAAGGCACCCACAGAGTGAAACAGGACTCTGGGCAAAACCCCAAACAGACAAGATGTCAGAGATCCCAAACAAAAATGTTAAAAAATGTTGCTCATTAGGAAGAATCCAAGGTAAGTACTAAGGCCTCAAGAGCAGCCTTCACAGTCCTCTCTACCACACAAAATCGTGGTTGCAACTTTCAACAAAAACATTACAGGGCTTCTAAGCATGTGATGTGAAAGCAAGCAAATAAAATAAATCTATTCCAGGAAACAGCAAAGATCAGTTTGTTGTAAAGCAAGTCTCATCATCTCCTTCAATACACTCTCTAACTGAGTTCTGATACAGTAACTGAATTTTTTACTCAAGCTGTTACAATTATTTTTTCCAAAACCCCAACACAACAACCATTAATTAAATTTCCAACTACACATAGCAATTACTAAACATAAACAAGACACTACCATTTTGGAAGTGAAAAGCTCTCCTGAACTCTAAAACAAATCCACATAAATACACCTTATTTGTGATAGTGACATTAGCCTCACCAACTGCATATGAGGAAGTAACATATACATGTTTCATCTTTCCATGGAATATTTCCACCATAGCTGCATGGTTGTTTGGAGGCCATACTACCTTCCACAGACCATGCTATCTGAAAAAATTTAGCATTCCTAGCCTCCAATCAGTCTCTCAGCTTGTGTCTGTGTGTAATGGCTTGCATTAAGAAGCCAAATGGAAAGTATTTAATGACTTTATTGTTCTTTCAATCTTCATCAGTTCCCAGTCCAGATCAAGAAGTTTTACATTTGTACCAGCAGAGCTGAAAGGATGGCAGAAGCAGCTCAAGACAGCAGTGCCACCAAAAGCAATAAATGTCATTGATCTTTAGTAGCAAATAAGTTTTGTTGCCAAGGCTCTGAGCATAAATGTATAGTCATAGAAAAGTTGCACTATCACCTGAAAATGAAGTAAAACAAATATTCACTTGGTGATAATGTGGGCATTATTGATAATAATAAGACTAAATGGTACAAGTTAGTCAGAAGTTAGACAAAACCCACAGCTGATCACACTTTTTCTCCATATTTTAAGATACTTCTACCTATGTTCACAAGGCTATTAAAAGATTTCTTCCTAGGCTGTAACAAAGAACACAGAAATTACTGCTCTCTTACACTAACTGCCTTGGTTTTTTTCTCATTGCCTTGCTCAAGAGGGTTAAGAAACAGAATTAANTCCACATAAATACACCTTATTTGTGATAGTGACATTAGCCTCACCAACTGCATATGAGGAAGTAACATATACATGTTTCATCTTTCCATGGAATATTTCCACCATAGCTGCATGGTTGTTTGGAGGCCATACTACCTTCCACAGACCATGCTATCTGAAAAAATTTAGCATTCCTAGCCTCCAATCAGTCTCTCAGCTTGTGTCTGTGTGTAATGGCTTGCATTAAGAAGCCAAATGGAAAGTATTTAATGACTTTATTGTTCTTTCAATCTTCATCAGTTCCCAGTCCAGATCAAGAAGTTTTACATTTGTACCAGCAGAGCTGAAAGGATGGCAGAAGCAGCTCAAGAGAGCAGTGCCACCAAAAGTAATATATGTCATTGATCTTTAGTAACAAATAAGTTTTGTTGCCAAGGCTCTGAGCATAAATGTATAGTCATAGAAAAGTTGCACTATCACCTGAAAATGAAGTAAAACAAATATTCACTTGGTGATAATGTGGGCATTATTGATAATAATAAGACTAAATGGTACAAGTTAGTCAGAAGTTAGACAAAACCCACAGCTGATCACACTTTTTCTCCATATTTTAAGATATTTCTACCTATGTTCCCAAGGCTATTAAAAGATTTCTTCCTAGGCTGTAACAGAGAACACAGAAATTACTGCTCTCTTACACTAACTGCCTTGGTTTTTTCTCATTGCCTTGCTCAAGAGGGTTAAGAAACAGAATTAAGGGCACTAACCAAGGAGAAAAAAATACAACATAATTCAACTTTCAGCCACAATAATTAAATATATTCCATAATACAACAATTCACCTACATCCAACTTAAGAACACAACAAACTATTCCAGACTAACACTACATTCAAATTCAAAATTCAAAGTTTCATCTTTAAGAGGCCACATAGTTTATCTTTCAAAGGCAACTATTCTTTATAAAAAATTAGAGGAGTTAGGAGCAAACTTCTAGTTACCTTGAGTTATGTTCAAAAGTAAAGACAACACAAAGCACAGAGGTAAGACAAAACAGATAAAAAACTCAGCTAGAACGTGCCTCTAGTCATACAGAAATCATGATTTTCAGTCTCCACTTATCACCCCTAAAAGGTCAAAGGGATTACAGTTTTCTTCTCTGTGCCAATTGCAGTGACAAACAGTTAAGAGTACTATATGTGGCTCACTAGGTTAGCATCCAAACTGCAACCTTCTACAAAAATTTATTATTTCAGCTTCTAGCTTTCTTCTGTGATTTCTAGACAGTTCAGGTTTTATGTCTTCATGTTTTAAAAGATTACATCTTTCAATTAAATTCACTGAAGGTTTATGTTGGCTTCAATTTGAAATTANGGCTCACTAGGTTAGCATCCAAACTGCAACCTTCTAAATTTATTATTTCAGTTTCTAGCTTTCTTCTGTGATTTCTAGACAGTTCAGGTTTTATGTCTTCATGTTTTAAAAGATTACATCTTTCAATTAAATTCACTGAAGGTTTATGTTGGCTTCAATTTGAAATTAAAGCACAATTTAAGATTAAAATTACACAGAATACGCCAAAAATTGTTTCTCTGAACAAATGCCTAAACACAGGCATTTTAACCAATAGAAAAGATGCAAGAAGCAGCCATAAAATTATTCATAGATGTATTTTGATATTTATTGCTGCTATAAATCAAGGAAAAGAAAAAAACCAAAATTCAGTCGCGAACTAAACAGATTTAATGGCAACATGCAAATCAAACTGAGTAACTGCAATCAAGTGATCCCACCCCACACTGGCACTCTCACAATGCTGAACACACACGTGGTCACACATCCCCAAGGACTCCCAGCCAAGACAGAATTTTAGCTGCTTACCACAGTAATACTGACAGCATCATCAAACTGATGCATTACAACACTGATGACTGCAGATGCCAGGAGAAGCATAATAAGGGGGTTTTTAAACTGCAATGAAACAGAAGAGTAATTCAGCCACACTCTTGACAGAAAGGCCATTTTATCTACCCCCTCAAAGCACATCAGGTCTATTTTTGAAACATATTATTCTGTTATTAAAATATTTATAACCTATCAGTGAAAAGAAAAGCTAACTGTACAGTTCAGATGCTTACTTGAGGCATTTTCTTTTAAATATCAAAGATCTTGAATAGCCTGTATTCAATATGTAACAGGAAGAAAGTATTTCTTACACTTCTTGGTTCACATTTTAAATGCAAAAGGAATAATCTCCTGTAACTGCTTATACTATATTTAAACATACAAAAAGAAGCCTGAAATACATTCAAAATGTCTTTGAGGTAAAAGACTGATCCTGTTCCAGCAACTGATCACTATTAAGGTAGCAATATATTTTTTAACTTTCAGTTCATGATTTCTTGTTTTACAAGACAAAAGTTTTCCTTTTGGATCATATAATTTCCACACATTTTTAAGGCTAAAACAATAAAGGATCTTGCTTCTATGACAGTTGGTTGCTAATGTGGCAATTTTTTTGGAGAAACCCAACAAAAAAGAACATTCGTAGAATTCAGCTGAAGAACATTCCAAAAGCAGATCTGATAAGCACACTCAAGTATGAATCTTAATAAATCCCATCTAAAATAGGCCTGGGTAACATGCCTTAGAAGTGTTCTGATGCATCTGAGTGCTTAACCCTAGACACCTGAAAATAAAGCATAAATGCCAGAGTACAGCCAGGATGGGATGTGTTCCCACCACTACCACCATCAGAGCACTGAATGTCTTTTTAATCTCTCCCAAGGAACACAGAGTGCAACTTCAGGGGTGCACTGTTGCACAGCCAAGGTGCAGCAAACACTGACCCAAATGCTTAACATTACAAATTAATTAGAAGAATCATCTGTGTAAATATCTTGTATAGCTGGGAGGTGGGATGGGTAGGCAGGAGAAAGTAGTGACACTTTCAATCAGATATGTATATATGTGTTTGAGATATATCACACTGGTAAGAAACAAATTCACACTTGACTCTTGCCAGTTCTGCTCAACAGCAGAATCAAGGCTGGTCCCACCTCCACCCTCAGATCTAAGGCAGCAATTCTGTTTTTTAAATTTCCTATCAAGTTATTCATATTTCACATTCCATTTAAATATTTACCAATGGTCATATGCATTGTTCTCTGACCTTAGTACAATTCAGGACCAAGTTTGACTACAGGGAAGTTTATTCTGCTTTTCTAGCCTTCAAGCTAGTTATGAATGGCACCCTTTGAATACAAATGAATATACATTTAAGAACGAATCACAATCAAAACACTGTGAAGTTTATAGGTATATGCCTAAATAAAAGCTTTTTCAATAGGTAAATTAGATATAAATTATACAAGATGTAGTTTCCCACTCTACTAGATTTTTCCCCCTTTTATCAAAACATGTTCACGTACAGAAAAGTTAAGAAAAACAAAATAAAGAGCAAAACTACTGAAAAGTATTAAAACCAAAAAGCAGAAAGGACAAAAATCTTCACCTGGGATATATATTTTTTCCACAGTGGTTCATCTTCACTAATATCAAATTCATTCCATCCATGGAATGCCCGTCTATGACAAACTTCACAGTTTTTTAAGCCATTCTGAAGATTAGCCTATTAAAATATGCAAGGAATGAAACAGTCAGCAATTACACTGAGAAGCTAGTGTAAGTTCTCACACCTAAATACACAGTCTTGGATTGTACAAATTTGGGCAACATCAGAAAGGCAACCTTGGTACTAAGTTTGTATGACAATTAAAACTAACTAACTACTATTCTGAAACTCTGTTTGGCAGTATTTACAGGATTCAAAAATTCACAGAAGAACTACAGAAGCAGATGTTGCTTCACATCTGTAAATGACTGCTGAGCTTCCCTGCAAAAACTCTACAGCAAACCAAACCATGGGCATCCTTCAGACTCTTAAGGGTTAAGTCAGGAGTTCAGTGACTCAGCCAAATGAGAGTAATAGCTTCAAAATCTTAAGTTGTCAGTGACCAACATTTATCATGGTGTACTCCTCAAGCAGTGGAGCATAGAGAAAATGAAAAAAGACCATCTATCATGAAAAATTAACCCAGATTGAACGGTTCATAAATCTGTCAATGGGTAGCTTTCTCAGTCTTGTTTCTCCACTTAAAAGATGGAGGTTACCAAAATAAATTAAGAGCATTAAAGATTCCTTAGAGAAATGGAAGCTATGAAAAAAAGAAAAATACAGGACAGAATCTTACAGCAAGATTGACTCTAGGACTTTTATTAACAAATTGCAATTTTCAAAGCAGACAAATTCAAATATTTTCAAGTTGAATCTCACTCTCTCTGCAAATGCCCTATTTTAAAAAAAAATATTAAGAGATTAGATTTCTAGTAAGAATTTAAAAATCAACTTGCTTTTAGAAGCAGTTAATAGCTAACATCAAACTCCATGATAATGCATCAATATTCAATTACAAGATCTGTCCTTAAGAAATATCAAATCTCTTCCTTGCTAATATCAGTACATTTTTTAGATATGAAAAAACTACTTACTTGCAGAATACTTGCTACTTCATCAACTGGCAATTCACTTGCTTTTTTTGAAGACAGTACAGGAATCATTGTCTCATTGTCACCATCAGGGATTTTTTGAAGACGTGCAACCTAGAAACAAAACCAAAGTCTGAAGGGAAAGAGAGTGCTAATTTTTTTATTTTAAATAACACATGCCAGAGCAATTAAGTATTAATACCATTCAAAGGCAGTTTTTTACAAACATTGCACTTAAATAATCCACAATTCAGCTTATTTTCATGCAGTTACCACCCACAATAATAAAACACCAGACATGCAAGTGAGAACACTAATTTCTGTAGCCATACGTTCAGTGACGGCAAAGATCCTAACAGCAAAGTAACTTAATAATTCTTTAGCTCATTATCATCAATATCTAGTCAGAAAGTCGCTCCAGATGAATTTCACTCCCTGCTCCTATTTTCTAGTCATTAATGAAGGTGCTCTAAGCAGGCCTATTTACATTTTTCTTGTACATAAAGAAAGGAGAAACACCAGAAAGAAACCTCAAACAAAGGTACAGATGCAAGTGAAGCCATAAAACTTAGCTACAGTACAAAAGCTTCAAATTCATGCTATAAAAAGTAATGTTTTCTGTAATTTTAGGAAGCTAAAATTTTGTGAACTGCAGAAGAGCGCAATAGCAACATTGATTGCGTAGGTCAGCACTGCTTTGATATTTAATGAATCTTCAGAGTTTCCTATTTTAGTTTACATGAGATGCTGGAGTGAGTCTCTTTTTTTCCTGCTGACTGTCTCACCACACCCACAATTAATACTTCACACTGCACACACATCCCCCACCATCAACTGGAAGAGACCTAACATGCAAACACACAGACCACGGAAATGGCTTTCACATGATACTTGCACAGAATTCCAATGGAGGGGTTTATGCTTTAGGAAATAATTACTGTATTGTATATATCTCCTCTATAGGTGCTGAGACATAAAATACAAGCACCTAAAGATGACAACACATTAAAAGATTTCAGCATTTTATGCCCCAAAAAAGGTATGGCAACCTTTATTTACTATATTGCACGCTGTTGGCCATGGACTTGATCTACAATTGTACCTCATTTTCTTTGTAGCTACCAAACACCAGTTTAGGGCAAAAAATCATTAGGCCTAAGTGCTGTTCCAAAACAAGCCCACAAACATACAACACTGACCAAGATGGCTCCACGTTCTCAACAAAAATGCCGAGCAACCATGCCTTCCCAGTGAGGGCAGGCAGAAATGAATTGACAACCATTACAAATGTTAGTGCTGGGAAAAACCCTTTTTCCTGTAGCAACTGACATCACTGCTAAACACAAACAACAGCTCCAGAAAAGGACACATAACTGGTCATTTCCTTAATATTATCAATGAGGACTTCAGGAAGTCTAATAACATGGTTTTTAAAGATTATTTTAAGAATTTAAATATCCTTAAACAGAAATGTTAAGGTTCTCTCAGAGACCAGGTTTGCTTTCCAAATAAATCTTCATTAGCACAGAACTACAGTGCAACAACAAAGCTTATTTTGACAACCTTTTTGTGACAGACTCAAAAAACAGTCATTTCAAATGTATCTCATTCATATTGTCTCCCACTTTTATGAAGAACACTGCACTGTATGTGGTGAAAAAAAATCTACAGAGAAAATCTGATATAGAATCAGAAATATAAAGGCTCAGAAAGTCCTTTTATAACCAGCTCCTTTCGCCAGAGCAGAATTACACATTGTACCACAACTCTGGATGGATACTCATTCAATTTCTAAAAACCCTCTACAATCTTTGTAGATTAAACTACACTTGTAGTTCAGAAAAGAACAGCTTCAAATATCTAACACTGCCACAAATTACATTTCAATTTAATGAGAAATCAATCACTGTTCCCCTCACAAAATATAAAATGAGTTACAACATATTTAGGTCTGAAAAGCAGTAGTGCTTGCTATCTGTTGGACCACAATAATTGTATTAAAGCAAATGATTTTGCTTTTACTATGCACCTTTGACTTCCACTAGAAAACTAGAAAAATTACTTATTCAATACTCTTAGCAAGTGCTCTCTGCAGTCCTTTGCACTGCTGCCCACCTGAGATCTGGGCCTCCACAACACCTTTTAAGGTATCCAACAGAAGCTATTCCCAGAACCACAGAGCTGTATTAAAGGAGACAACCCATAGATAGCAAAATTTCTTTCCATCCTATGCTGCAATTAATTTTCTGTCATTCATCAGTTGATACCTTGAAATAGTTCAGTATTTCATTGCAGGCCAAGTTTTTTTAATGGATAAAGAAAATGAAGGCTAAGAAATTATCCTGGCCAATGTCAGGTATTGGATAGGCAGCACATACATCACCACTGATGCTTCTATGTCTACAGCTTTCCATTCCCCACTTGCAGCTAATTCCACCATGGAACAAAGCAGCAGGATGCTAACTAACAAAAATAAATCACTGCCTCAGGAAGGGCTTATCTTGGACCACTTCCAAGGTACACACCATCATTTCTAGGCCAAGAAATACTCATCAATCACACAATCATGGAACTGTGACCAAAGGATGTTTATCAAAATTAATACAAATTTGTCTCAAAGGCTTAAACTACCAGAAATTCGGAGTTCCCTTCTGTTTTCTCTGAAGAAAAATCTAGTTAACAGCAATGTGTTACTGCTTCTTCTTCCTCCTTGGCTACAAGAGCCTACCTAACCTCCTTCTACCATGACCAATATGAAGTACCAACAGCTCTACCACTGCTTTTTTCTGCTTTGCAGAATGAGTCCATCATCCCTCAGTAGGGCTCACTGTCATCAATATACTTTTACAGTTATTTTTAAGGGGAATTTTAGCTCTTCTTGCTCAGAGAATTCAAATGGAAGGACCCACATTTTTTAGACTGAGAGCACTCTAAAAATTTCCAACACTCTCATAGCAAAAATCTCTTTTTAGACAAACTGGTGACCAAAACACTTTGGCTAATTAGCTCATATAAAAAGCTCTGCAAAAGTTAGATAAACCTACTCAAGTATGAAATACAAATGTAGTAGAGAAACAAATCCATAGAGAACAGCAAAAGTGAAAAAAACCCTAGGTGTTAACAAAACAATGAAATTTGAGGTACTGAAAGAAATTCTGACTCTTTGAGAATCCTTCTGAATCTTCAGGTCCATCTGAACAGCTCACTAAATCTGTCTGGATCTGTCCTATCAATCCCTGCAAAACTGAACCCCTTTCAAGCCAATTCAAGTACTACAGAGACCTTTCAACTTGTTTGTAATGATCTGCCTGTAAGACTATTACTGTGTGAGCAGCCAGTGACCCACATTGAGGTACGTGATTATCGCGGATCCCACGTGATCGTTACTGAGTCATGCTGGGTCTAATCAATAGCACAATTAATGAATGTCCACGTAATCAATGTTTAACTAATCAACGTGCCTTTCATTTTAAGTATGGGTACAGTATGGTGTCTTTCCCACTTGAAATATATGCTCAGGAATTGCAATTTTATTAACAAGGTAAGGACATTAGAGCACACTGTCCATGGGACACTTCAAAGCTCTCATTCCAGACCTGACTACTGTCAGGGATGGGTGACTCCGTACTGTAAAACCCTGTAACAGTACTAATGAACAATGGGCAAACAAGATCTACAATGGGCCATGCCCTGAGCAGAGATCCTTCCAAAGCTGCATCATCTCAGGATTCCCAGCATCAGAAAGGACATGTATGGATTTTACACCTTGCTATTGCCTTTTCTCAGTTATTAGTAGTGATCTGCTTTTCAAGTGTTTATGCTTTTCTTTACTGGAATCCCAAAAGAACAAGGACTTCCTCACCCACCATAAGAATTAGGTTTCATTTTTTATCTACCTTCCCCACACTGAAAAACACAGTAGTGCTCAACATAATAAAACGTATTTCACTGAGCACCAGAATGAAATTACAAGCTTTCCATTTCCTGAACTTTCTATATGATCAAACTATGTGTGATATACACTGGAAGGTTTAAAAAGCTCAAATCCTAAAAAGCACGTTCTTCTCCAAGCCTGTACAACTCAGAGGCAGGATAACTGGTGCACAAGGGCAACACAGACACCCATGCATACAGTAAGATACTTAAATACCAAGTGCTTACCTCTTCTGCACTGCCTGGAATCCTGCAAGCACACAGAACTAGAGATCAACTAGATGTCAATGTGCATAGAGGTCTGACTTTCCCTGTGGATTCACACAGACTTTGGATATAGTTCCCACTAGGCAAAGACTCTTGGCTGCAAAAGGCATCTTTAAGGAAAAGACTACCCAGAATACAAGTAATTTTTTTCTGTCAGTTCCATCAGATATGAAGAATCACTGCAAAATACTCTCTTGCTGATGAGGACATTGTGGCTAGAGGTTTTGGAGATGCACGTTTTTAACTGCCTTCTTTAAAGCATGACTATCTTATCTATCTTAAGCATTATCAAGCTCTCTATTTCAATAGATCATTGCTCAGCATCACAATTGTGATTCCACAGAGTCGCCAGCTAACTATGACCTTAAAAATACCCATCTCACTAGATGTTTATGCCATCTTTCCCTCCCCCTTTTGTCTAGAAGGCAAAGTGCTTCTAGAACAAAGAATCATGGCCAAGTGATGACAAGACACAAAAAGCCAAGCACACACACACAAAAAAGGCATTAGGCACACTTAATAGTTACAGTAAGTCCTAGACCAACTGTACAGCCAGAAGCAAACCCCTGTAGCAACAGCAGGATTCCACAAGTGGAGGTAAGGCAGACAGGAGCACACAAAGAGCCCTCAGATCATTCTGAAACCAGCAATACTCATCATGGTTGTGACTATGACTCAATTATATCTGTGAGATTCCACCAGATTTGAACAGGAATTAAATCTCCAGAGAAATTAACCAGTTATGCAGCAGAAGAAGCAGGCGGAAGCAGCTGAGTGTGGCAAATAGAGACTTAATAAAATAAGTAAAACCAAGTGTAATCAAGTTCAGAAACTATAAATGGAGTCCAGCTACAAATTCACCTTAAGTAAACTCTGATTTTTACTGTCTTATTCTTGGTTTTTGAACAAATTTATCTATATTTTAATTATGTGCATAAAATTGGAAGTAATACAGAGAAAGGCTTCACCTTTGCAGACTGCACTGATACAGTTGTTTGTACCTTGTATGTGATTAAATCACGAAGGCCAACTGTGATTGACTAGCAACTAGCAGCTTCTCAAATGAGCCTCAAACTCCTGTAAATTTAGATATGATAAACACTCAAGTACAACGACAAGCACAAAGGCCTGTAACAGAAGGCTTGGAGGAGATGAGCAAGGGTGAAGCACCCATGAAGCTCAGGAAATAATGCAGGGCATGACAAACCCCAGGTGCTGCAAAGAGGCTGACTTGACCTCTACACAGTGGGACTGGAGGGTGGCCCTTGCTTTGGATAAACACCTCAGTCAGCTGAGTGGATCAAGTGGTGGTGTGAATGCTTCTCCCCAGTTTCACCAAAATAATGCTAATGTCTGAGTCTGCATCCCTCCCATGCTGGTCAGGCTCACGTTACTCAGTGACCACATGCACTGAACCACTGACAAAATTTCAGCAGCACCATATGGGGTCTCAACCCACACGATCTCTTCTAGCAATGAGGGATAACCAGCATGACAATGGTGCAGATATTATAAAGACAGTAAATGGGGGTCATATTGGTATTGTGACTAAACTGTGTACTGAAATTTCTATATTTTGCTTATTACAAA
Organism: Polioptila caerulea; assembly: GCA_013397295.1. Classification (NCBI taxonomy): domain Eukaryota; kingdom Metazoa; phylum Chordata; class Aves; order Passeriformes; family Certhiidae; genus Polioptila; species Polioptila caerulea. The sequence goes on along the minus strand of VYXF01008165.1, from coordinate 138,168 downwards.
CTATACTCATAAAATATACTGAAACCATAATATGAACGCATCCTCCTGCTAAATAAAAAAACCCACATAACATCAAGTATCTTCAAACACACACATTTGATATTACAGAATCAATTCAGCTGGAAAAGACCTCTGAGATCAGGGCCCAACCTACAACCAAACACCACCATGGTGACTAGACCATGGCACTGTGTGCCACATCCAGTCTTTCCTTAAACAGCTCCAGGGATGGTGACTCCACCACCTCCCTGGGCAGCCCATTCCAATGTCTAATCACCTCCTCTGGGAAGAAATTCCTCCTACTGTCCAACCTAGTGCCTCCTGTGGGCACTATTTGAGGCTATGTTCTCTTGTCCTGTCATGACTTGCCTGGGAGAAGAGACCAACACACACCTGGCTATAACCTCCTTTCAGGTAGTTGCAGAGGGCAATAAGGTCTCCTGAGCCTCCTCTTCTCCAGGCTGAACCCCAGCTCCCTCAGCTGCTCCCCATGGGGAGCTCCAGATCTTCACCAGTTTTGTTGCCCTAATATTCAGTGTTGCACTCTCCTTATGTGGATTATCTAAAAGAATCTGATCAGAGAGCATTAATCTCTGACACATACCTCTGTGGGAAATAAGGCTTTTAGAACAAGAAGGGACAACATTCATTCAACACAAACACACATGACCAATTTGCAAAAAGAGTACTTTACTTGTCACTGAAAAAAGTTGCCCCTTCCCATCCCATGAAAGATTGAAGCCTACAAACTAATGAAACTCTTGTTTTCTACCAGGCACCGTGTGCTCAGAAAGAGAAATACTTTTTGAAGGCTTTGAAGTTACTGTCTACTGTCTTTTTTTGAATGTACTCCTCTGGCAAAATGTGATGATTTTTCACTTCTGGGGAAACAGCTGCAGCAACCCTGAATTTTAACAGTCAAATAAAATGTGCTCCTATTCAACAGGATTTCAGTTAAAACATTTACCAGCAGCCCCCACATCAAAGGAAGTTCACACAGAAAAGTTCTGACTCTAAAAAAGCCAGAAGGAAAGAAAAATACTAATTTGTATTAATGAGTTCTCCATGCAGAGTAATTTTATCCTGGGAGGTCACAGTTTCAGCCCCTTGCTATTGTGTGTCATTTCATAAAACTTTGTAGAAAAAGGGCAAGACACTACCCATTAACCAAAGATATATAAACACCCAGATTATGAGAACAACCTGCTAAGCTGCTCTGTAAGCCTGAAAAAAGCCCTGCCTCATATTCCAGCACCACTTCAGCAGTGCTTAGGACTTTCACTATGGCCACGAAACAACCATAATGCAGAACCATACTCTTTGATACACAACACTTTGGCATTTGTGATCAAATAAGAAGCAGAAATTGAATACTGGCACTGACCATTTCAAATCTCAAGGTCTGTCCTACCTTAAGAGTCATAAAATATTTAAGCGACCTATCCCCAACCCCATCTACTTCAGGCAGTGTAATAAAGACTAAGATGCTCCACTTAATATGCAATTTATTAACTCTACAATAGTCTATAAAGCACAAGAACTATTTTCAAGTCCTAAAAATACTTTCCAAGAACACTCTCAGAAAAAGACGTCTCCACAGCTGGAATAAATTTTACTCTTTCAGGATGTTTCCCCCTGTCTTCTTTAATTTAAAAAACAGAAAGTGAGACATCTAGTTCAACCGAGGCTACCAACAAAGAGCAAAGATGAGCACTTTGCTGGAATCACAGTATTCACCATGTGGTTATCTTGCAAACCTCATGAGTGACAATGGCCTGCTCTCCAGCTAGAGAAAACATTTCACAAAAATACCTTAACCTGACTGCAGTGCTGTGGACTGTCAAAAGTAATGGCAAAAAAAATCCAACTAAACCTCCAACATCACTTCATCTTCCTGTAGCTTATTTTATGTAGGTTACAGGGGAAACTTAAGAATGCCAAACACATTTGCTATTTTATTTCTACAAAAGATTTACATTTTAGAGCATTTATGCATACTCTGGAGGATGTACTATGAGTTTAAAGTTAATGAGGATGTACTATGATGAGTTTAAGTCTCATTGCTGAAAGTGTGGGGATGGCATCAGCTTTACCAAGGAGGCATTGACAAGCACATCAGACCTATCTATAGTTGGTTGGCCAAAACACTCAGTTTTAAATCTTCCTGTTCAAAAAACTCCTTGAACATTGGAAAACTCTGCTTGGACATATCTTACATTTGTCATTACTCATTAATGAGGAGAACAAAAAGATAAACAATCCTAAGCACACACTAAAATGATCAAATCAATGCTAGTGTCTTGATGAAAGCAAAGCTTATCAAATCAGAAACTAATCAACCAAGGAAGAGAGCACTGCTGGCCATACCTCATTTGAGTCTAAAGAGCTCCTGCTTCAGCTTAAATCCTGATTCACAGGAAGTCCTTCAGAAGTTAAAGGCCAAAAAACTTTGGGTCTAAGTACCAGCCATTTATCTTGCCAGAGAGTCACTAACTTTCTAGAAGAGAACATTTAAGCTTAGAAATAAGATCATATGGCTGCTCTCCAACAGCCTGCTTGTACCTCATAACACTCTGAATTGCTGAGCTTCTCTGAATCAAGGATGGCACCTGAATGGCAAACACTAAAATGAAGAACTTTATCACCCTGTGATATGCTACTAATGTATCCACTGACATGCAGAATCTAGTTGCCATATAATGGTATTGAGCAAAACACCAATAAAAATATTCTCTCAGTATTTGTTCAAAATAATGAAGCTTCAAGACCCCATAGTTGATTATATCTTTGACAGCTGTGCAGTCTCTTCATAATGCAACAAAATAAATTTCTAAGTAAAAAAATACTAAACTCACTGTTTACAAAAGTTCTCAGGACCAAGCTAGTGTCAGTGTCAATTTAAATGCAAACATAACTCACTGCATAATCACTCTACTTATGGTAACAAATTTTCTTATGATCAGTATCAAGAAAGCAGCAACACTGTATCCACGATGCTTCTTTTTTTGTGTGAATTATGTATACAAAAAAAAGTGCTGCAAAAAATTTATGATTTACAAATATTTTAAAAGCCTTTGTAAAAGATTCTGTAGATGGCATCTGTTAACCCATTATCCATTTTATCCTTTCTAATTGTTTGGAGCAGAATGTTTACAGAACAAATAACTAGAAACAGATGTTTGTCCCAAATTTATGCCTTGATTACTGCATTTTATGTTCCCTCTCTTCTCTGCACTGTAACTTTATCATTCCTTCTAGCTTCTACAAACCACCCTGCAAATGTCAATTTTATCACTCAATGTCAATTAGGTATCATCTGATCTCTTTCACCAGATCAAAAGCAGATCTCACAACTAAAAATCTATTTATTACCTTATGCCACTCTTCCAAAATTCCATCACGGTCTGTGGGTGGATTGATACTGAATGGAAGCCATGATTACATAAGGAACTGAGTCAAGCTAACAGGTCTCATTCCTCTGTCCCTCACCTTTTCCAACATTACCTGAACACTTCATGAACCCATTCAATTTTCCAGCTCAGCAGAAAGCTGCCCAACAAGGGCAAGAGGAAGGAAGGGCTGGGCTAACCCTCTGCCAAGCCTGCAAACCAGACAAACTCAACACCCATGAGAGTCTACAATACACTAGCACAAGAACACAGCCCAGAAGCAGGGTCTTTTTTCAACAATAAGGAGAGCCTTTTATGCAGTCCTATAGAAAAGCAGCCCAAGATGCTCCAAATCACAACGCACAATTCGTCACTCTTCATAAAAAAAAAAAAAAAAGACGAGAAAAAATTGTTTGTTTCTCTTTTGTTGAATTTTGTCTGCATTTTTCTTGTAGCAATGCTTCTCCTGCCTCACCACGAGATTATGCCATAGACTCTCCAAGTAAAGGAGTTACAAAGTGAGCAAAATAACTCAACATACATTCTGCAACATCTGAACTCAAACTGACACTATGTTAAATCACTTCCAGGTTATTGTACATTAACATTTCCACATTACCTGCATGGGGAAAAAAGGGGAAAGAAAAGGCTAAAACTATCTAATGCTCCATCAACCAAACAGATTAAAAGATGACTCTGACAGTTCATTAAAAAAGAAATTAAATTTCTGTTTCTAATGCATATTAATTCTAAGCTGTATTAACTTAGCAGTTATTTAAGTTATTGAAGTACTGTTTAAATATAGGAATAGAATTGGTCTTGAGTGAAGATGCCAACTTAAAAAAAAAAAAAAAGAGAAAAATTCTCTTCTCTCACCTTAACCTCCAAGTTAAAAGAATGTGACTTTTGCCAACATAAGTGCAAAGTCTTGGTATCTAGCTTTCTACAAGTTGTAGATAGTAAAAAAACTGTAATCAATGAATATCAAATTCCTTGTTTCACCTAATTTGTTAAGAAATCACTTGCATTTCAAAAGGAACTTGAACTGCTGTGATAACACCAAGTCCATTTGAGAACCTCCAACATTTTCCATTGCAAATTTCAATCTGATTATTTTGGATATTACTTAATGAACAGCTGATGATGCCACTCTGGAAGCATTTAATTTGTTTTCAAGCCACTGCTGCTGCAGGCATCCCTTCCCCCTCTGTCTGCTGCATGTACTCACACTCCACCCCTTCGTTAGTACTTACAGCTGCCTAATCCATGGTGAGCCAGTCCAGGGTGCTAAAATTCACTGCCCCCAAAACCCAAAATCAATTCGCTGATCTTCATTCTCATAGTTCAGCTACTAAGCCCATTTTCATCATTTAAAAAGAAACACCAAAACCAAAAACCACCACCCACGAAACTCACTAGGAAATTCAACTCCACTTCAAACATGAGACAAACAAAAATGATTAATGTGTCAGGATTTTATGAAGAATTAAAGTACCTTTTTCTAAGAAATAAAATCATCTTCACTTACATCTCCCTGTTCATCCAATCATCAAAATTATCCTGAAATTACTATGGACCATAGGCTGAAGTTAACCATCATCTTTGAAGATTAGCTAAAATTAACTAGGACTCAAAACAATGAGGATTAAGGAGGATTTCTAAATCACCACAGAATTTTTATTACATGCAGCAAGTCTGGTCTGAATTTTTGTGCTAACCTTCCACATGATTTTGGGGAAATCTTTTTTGCAGGAAAATGTTTTGTTGACCTCTTCAATTGGGGTCTTAATGATATCAAAACAAATCCTACCTAAGGCCTTGATAACAAAACAGGACTCCAATGTAATAATTTGTATTTGTGGTCACATTCTGACCCAAAAGAAGCTCAATGTCTGTGAAACCTGTTTGTGATTTAGGCTGTTTGTTTGAATGAGGATTACCTTGTAGAAATATGCCTTTTAGTAGGAAAATAACAATCTAAAAGATGTTGATAAGAGGAAGAAAAAAATTTAAGACTACAGTACAGAAAATTAGTTCAAATGGCCCAGAGGCACCAATGGAAAGATCCAAAAATTACAGGATTATGTTTTGTCTATGCAAAATTTCCTCAACTGCCTAGAGTTTAAGAAAAAGCTCCTCTTAAGGAAAGAAGTCACAAAATTCACTCTTTCCAAATGGAAATACAAACATCAGTCCTCTAAACCATAGGCTTATGATCAAGCAGAAGTCTTCCTATGATGGGAAATTCTCTCTTCCCCATTACCATGAGAAACGTGAATTTTTGCGGAAGTTCAATCAACCCAACACAAGAAACAGGAACTACAAAGTCTCGGGACAAAACATTAATTAGCCTGGACATAAACACATGATACAGTTTATGAGTACTGAATTAATACTGAAAAACATCAGTTTTCCTAACCATCTCATCATTTCTCCATCTTGAATATTCATTCAAATACAGGAGGGAAAAAAGCCCCAATCCGCCATCTCTTGCTCAATATCCAAACCTAAGAGACTTTCTAAACACATAATGGAGGAGAAGAAAAAAAAAAATTTAAAAAAAAAGCTTAAAAATATTCTAAATACAATCTTTGTTCTACAAGATTACAAAGATTATTCAGCTGTTGCCAGGAAAAAATACATTAAGGAACATCAAGAGTGCTGAAAAGTTCCAGTACGAAAGCTGTTGGTGTCTAGCTGCCTCAAAATGTCACACTGATAGAAAAAGAAGGGCTCAGAAATACCAAGAAGACCAAAACAGACAGTACACAGTTGTAAATAGCCATGCCCATCTGGAGACTCGATTAATTATGAGATGGAGGGATATGGGAGCAGAAATAGTGGAGAAGAGGTAATTCATGTGTTCAGAGAACCACTTCAGTCTTTTTATCATACATCATTTTCTCCTACCCCCACAAGCTTATCCCATTTTGAAAACCCTCCATAAACCACAGCCTTTATTTCTGCCTTTAAAATATGCATCTGATCATATTTTAAAGTATTTTCTCCAAGCTAAAGCTTTTAAAAATATTACTTCTATCATATAAATATTACTATATTTTATGCATAGTTTATTTATTCCATAAGAAATGCCATCTTTGTGCATTTGGGAGAACAGAACAGAGCCACACTATCACACACAACTCGATTGTACACCACATCTATGATATACTATTTATTTGGTAACAGAACTGTAAGGCATTAAAAGCTTTTCTGCCATTTGGGTTTTGGCACACAGATACTTTTTTTCCCTTAAGTGTAATTCTATTCAGTGGTATTATCTCTGCTTGCCTTCCCTCCCTCCTGGGCGTTGCCCATTCAAAACCCTTTTTACTTGCCACAGTGACTGCAATGCAAAGGCACTGACCCCACTTCTGTCAGCTCTCCAGCCTCCAAAAACAGAGACCAATCTTCTAGAGGTGCTCTGTGCACTTCAAAATTCCTGCTGCCTAACAAGGTCCACGCTCTTCTTTACAAATATCCAGCTGGAGGACATGACCAATAGAATTTAAAATATTCTAACATGATTTTAAAGTTAGAAGAAAGTTCTGAAATGCCAGATAACAGCAACCTACACAGTTTTCAACACGGGTTGGACTTCACAACCGCCACAACTTTCCAGTCATCCATGACAACCATATTTCAAAACAGAAAAATATCCAACCATAAAAAATAACTTAGGTCTACCCCTCAATTCAGTTCTTCATTCAAGTCAAACAATTAAAAAATCACTCCTCTTTTCAGACAGGGGTGGGAGGAAAAAGAGCACCGAACATGTCATGTAACAACCCATAGCAAAGGAAATCCAGTAGCAACCTAAACCCCCACCCATTTTCAAAGAATATTGATAACATAAGGAGAGGGGAGGTATCAATGGTTCTTGTCTGGTATATATGGTAATAAAAATAATAATTTTCAGAGATTTTCAACATACAGAGTCAAGCAGAAAGAGAAACAAACAGAAAGAAAAAAAATAAATGAAGTTTACAGTCATTGTCACAATGCAAAGGGGCTTTTAAGGTTCCCAGAGTATAAACTGAAGGCCAAAGTGCAACAGACCAATTTCATTCAGTACTCAAAACTTCAGTGTCACTTTTTAATTAAATACTGTCTAAGAGAGCAAATCTCAGTCTTTTTCAAGAGCATATAAATATACAAAATATTTCAAAGTAAAATGTAACTAATGCTTCTCAATTTCACCCTGAAATATAAATTTAAGAGAATCATACAATCTAAGCAAATACCAAGCAACTAATGCAAAGAAGCTTCTGTCTAAATAAAATATTTCGATTCCAAACACACGGAGCACTAAAACGCACACTAGATGCTTTGAATATGTGTCAAGAGAGAATAAAATCTGTCTGACAATTAGCTCAACAAGCAGCAGCATAAATAGAGAAAAACGATGATGCTACAAATCTTAAACCTCGAAATGCAGATCAAAATCCCTACCACAAGATTAACACACGAGAGCGAACCCCTGGAACGGTAAAACATACACACGCACCAGTAGGAGTTGTCACCAAATTGCATGCAAAAATCCTCTTAGCTCCACTGAAGTCAGTGACTCTGATGAGACCTTTACCTTCATTTTCCATCGAAATTGTACTTGAGTCGATAGTTACAAAAGTCTTTAGCGACAGCAGCGCTGGAGCGGGAGCGGAAAGGTGAAGAGAGAAATGCCCCAAGATCCCAGGCAATCACAGTGCTCCCTTTGCCCCCACCTGCAGCAACATCTGCAAGAGAAACCAACGCTAAAAGAGGAAAAAATAATAATAAAAAAATAAAAATAAAAAATAATTTTAAAAATAGGCTGCCCAGC
>VYXF01008165.1:108127-129261 GCA_013397295.1 Polioptila caerulea | reverse complement strand
GGCCCCGCCGGGCCCGGCGCCAGCGCCGGGAGCCAAACCCGGCCCTCCTGGCGTGGGAAAACAACCTCGTCATTCCCGCTCTCCTCCGAGCGCTGCTCTGCTGCCCTCCCGTGAAAACCGGGGTCAGGCACATGGAGCAGAATCAGAATCATCAAGGCTGGGAAAGACCTTTTAAGATGATCCAATCTAACTGTGCACCCAGCACTACCACTGAGACTTCTAAACAACTAAACCATAACACTCAGTGCCAATTCCAGACACCTCCCAAACAATTCCAGAGATGGTGACTCCACCACCCCCCTTGGCAGCCTATTTGAATGCCTGATCACCGTAAAAGTGATTTTTTTAAATTTTTTTTTTCTAGTAATGTCATCTTAAGGCCTTTGGTAGCCCCTATTATAGCCCCAGTATAGCCAGGCCAGGCTGGCAGCCCTGGTTGGTTTTGTGCCACTGTATTCTCATGTTCTTGTAAATGTTAGCGGGAAAAAAATCGACTCAATGCAGAATCTTAAAACACATCCGGCAACTACTTTTAGCGGTAGGTTTTAGCTACCAGTTATGGAACCACCAACCCTAGTTACTAGTTGAATTCTGGGGGAAAAAATGCTTTATCAACTCAGTTATGTTCCTCTAGACACCAAAGGAATATTACTTGAAACTACCGTTGCAATGCTGAGCTCTTTGGCTGGGGAAGCTTTTAAGTAGAAGTAACTTTCAGTGAGATGATTAATTTTAATTTAAGGTATGATGTACACTCCTAGTAAGAACAAAATATCTTTCAACTTTCAAGGTCAAAATCTAATGAAGACGTGCTAATTGTAGGCTTTACATCCCATTTCTAAAAGAGCAGTGACAACATGGTCTGAAAAAAGCACTTGCGTTGACACTGCATGATTAACGACCTGTCACCTTAGCTTTGTTTTTCTTAAGCAGCAGAAGAAACCAACCTCAGTCTTTGTCAGTTCATAAGCAGCATTTAACAGAACTGAATTTTTACATTTCAAATGAATCTCACAACCCATAATAGAATGCCTCTTGAAGCTAAAGAGCATCCTGGCTTCTTTTGAAGCTTTTGAAGATAACTTTGAGTGCTAATGTAATATAGATTTGTCAATATATTTTGAGAAGAAAAGAAGAGTTAGAAGTGTTGCCCAAAAGTAAAGGCTCCAGTTATTTACATTCAGGAAATTAAGATAGCAACAGGCAGGTTAATAGTTTAGGCTTACCTAGTACATAATTTCTGGCCTGCCCCATGTAGTTGTCATGTTATTTGAGTATGTCCATGGTAACTCCATGAAGTATCCCACTACAAGTAGCAGTGACTGTCCTCCAAGACAGCGTTTCTGTTGACTTGTATGTAAGCAAACTAAGAACCCTTCCAAGATACTCATGACATGCTCACAGTAGTAATGCCACAATTTCAACACAAAATTGATGCACCCAACGAAAAAAACCCACTTAGTTACTGTGTTAAAACAGGTAGGTCTTGCTTTCAATATCATATGCTATCATTAAATATTAAAAACTTAGGTAAATATTTCACGGAGAAGAAAAAAAAGCCTGTAGGTCCTAACAGAGTTTACATCCACAGCATGTTTGGACTTCTTTACATTGTGAAAAATTTTGAGAAGGGTGGGAGTTCCTGAACATTACTGAAGTTGTTCACAATTGAGACCTAAATATCTGTGACAAAGTCTGCATACTAAGAAACATTATGTCTTCACGTATCTCACAAGAAGAGAAGTCAAAAGCAAGTCCTATGATGAAAACTAAAGAAGTTTTGTCTTTGAGGCTTAATCTCTTTCTCATTATGTACATCTGCCAATATTACAGCCTGTGACTCTGTCAGGCAGCTGGGAAATGCCTCTTCAGCATTGTACAAGGACTACATTCATCCTTGAAAATTATATTACGGTTTCTGCCGTATTCCACATGTGCAAACAGTGGCTGTTTAATAAACAATGCTCAAAGTATTTTGTTTACAACTGCTGGTAAATGTGGTTTCTTCAAAAATCCCATCCTTAATGTGAGCTTGATTCTCAAGAGTGTTAGGACAGCCTTAATATCTTCAGAAAGCCTCATTAAAGCATGTGGCAAAGGCATAATTTGGCAAACCAAAGCACATTATTAAAATATGATTGCAGAGATAAGTCTGAAATTAAAAAAAGGCTTTACTTACAGTAACCTGTTGTAGCCAGTTGCACTCACAAATTACAATAATATTTGCTTTATTTCTTCTAATCTTGACAAAACAATCTAGCAGTAAAATGCTCCTTTGAATGTCCAGTTAGCAAACATGTTTAGCCCAAACAGAATAACTCCAGTGAAAATACATATACAAACCAGAAAAACGTACACAAACAGCCTTTAAATGTCACAGGTGGAATCTCTTTTTTAAAAAACAGTACTTGAAAGGATACACAATACTGATAGGTTTGGGGGGGAAAAAAGACTGAACACTGATGGTTGTTAGCATTTTTCTTTCTAGTTCATAGTCCTGAAAATACTTCATAAAAGCAAGCAAACCTTCTGGAAATAGGTTTCCATTCAGGAGAGCTGAGTTTCATGAGCGTCCAATGGCAACTTAAGCTGCCCCCTGCCTCAGGTGTTCTTCTCTTGCTGTGTTACCAGGTTTCAATGCCACACAGCACCACCTTAGTGTTCTGCATCAACAAATAAGAGTTCCTGCCACCCAGCCACCACCACCACCCCATGTCCTCCCTGTCCTTTTCCCCATGGGATTCCCATAATTTGCCTCCTACCAATGGCCAAGTCAGACTTTGCCTTCTGTAAGTGGCTGTAAGCAACAGGCAGCCACTAGACTATTTCAGACCCACACCTAAATTCATGTGGGAACTGATTCATGTCTGAAATAACCCAGCACATCAGTGAATACAGACTGCTCTAATTAAATCAAGAATTGGTTGTTCTGGCACAGCCAAGAGGGTGGAAGAGGTATGGGGTGCATGAATAGGTACTGCTGCTTTCAGTAGTGTCTCTGTTCCCTTAGGCTTTCAGGGCTAAAAGCTAATGATCTGATAAATGGAATTGGTTATCTAGGTTTTGTTTACTTGTTGGGTTTTATAATAGGCAGCTGTAAAAAAGGTTCTGTATGAATCTAGAACAACCCAAAATGCCGTTTTTAGCCACCTTTCTATTTCTTCGGGAGATAAAGGCCTCTGGAAAGCTTGGAAAAATTAAAAAGTAGTAAATACATTACATTCCAGGAAGTACCATCAATCAGTCGGAAGCAAAAAAGGGAGAATTCACTGTAATGGCATTAAACAGATAGGCCTTAACCTGCAGCTTGTCTATATGCAAGCTGAACTTGAAGTTTGGTTTAGTCTTTGGGGTTTTGATCAATTCGGCTTCTCCTCAATGGCTCCCAAGTACTACAGCACTACCAAAAGTAGTAAAATGTATTTTAAACGTAACAAGGATACCTATAACTGCATGGTTCACAGATTAGAGATTTATTACACAGAATTCTGTTGAAGTCTCTTTTCAGACCATAAAAGCTCTTGAAACGCTCGTTGCTCTGAAGTGAGCTTTCAGATTTTTTTTAAGTACTGTTTTATAGTATCCTTCTCAAGATGCTTTTGTTTAAAGTCTGTGAGTGCTGAGTAATGCTACTGAAATCTATTACAAATTTTGTTAATCTCATAAGAATTTATTTATACATTATGACAAGAGAGGTTTTTCTGAGCCATATCATTGATAATATTTTAATATGGACAAAGCTTTCTCTAGCACTTCCGTTTGGGTCAGAAAGGGTTAATATATGATCCTTCTGTCAAAACAGGCTTCTCCACTGCTTGCTTGCTTTGTTTTAGGTATAACTTCAACAGCCCTCAATACACTGAGCATAAATTAGCTTTCATGGAAGAAAAAAACTGGCTTCTGGTAAGACGAACTTCCGTTTGATTTAATCACATTTTTTGTTGTCTTTCATCTGGAAGTCAAAAATTCACCAGTGTTTTTACAGTCCTCTACAGAGTTCTTGTATGACTGGGGTCAGGACAGGGGAAGGATGATACTGCAGCTTCTCATTTACATGCTTTAAATGGCACATCATCTGTAAAGCCTGTGTCACAAATTTCACCTCCACATCCTTTCCATCCATGCTGTTCAACTGATAGCAGATAGAAGCAATCACCTCATAATCAAATCGAATTCTCCAGAGGAAGACCTAAGACAAGTCCACCTTAAGTTCAAATGTTGGGATATTTGTCTCTGTGTGTTTGTGTATAAAATCAGTTCAAGTTTTAAACAAGAAAAATTATACAGTTTTCCCAGAGGAAATAAGTGCTCATTTAATTTTATAATTCTGAGCATGTTAAGATGTAAGAAACATAACTACATTTTCAGATTGCCTTACCTCAGCCCTGTCTTGACACTGTGCAATTATGTTAATTAAGGAACTTTGGTTTATGGGAGTCTTAAATTACATTTCACTGATTTTTAAAACACTTGAATTTAACCATGTCATCCCATCCCTAAGCAGCATCCCTACCAATATTCTACATTCGGAGAAGGGATACAGCACCATAGCAGTTTAAGCTGACATAAAATCAGGCTTCTGTGATTGCCCTTCTACTGGTGCCAAGTTCTGCATTGGCCCTGACATTCTCCTCTCTTGATAACCCAGCCCAGAAGGACTGATCAAGCCAAGAAGAAAGCCTGCCTCAAAAAAGGCTCTATTGCTGAACGCCTAGAACTAAAGGAGGAAGGCAGCATAGAGCAGTGACAGGACTAAAGCCTTTAATCAGTTTGAACTGTTGTGAATGTATACTCAGAACATTCAAGAAAATCAGTTTAATCTATCCTTCAGGGAAAGACAAAGTTAATTCATTTTCTGACCATTGCACTCAGCTTATATCAAACCTGCATTTCCTCTTCCATACTTTTCTTTTTTAATACCTTCCATCTTGCTCACGTATTCAATACTCACCTGATATTTTCTACCTTCAGCTGCACTATTCTGAAATAGTTAAAAATATTAATTACACATTTTCCAGACAGGTTTCCCTTCTCTTTATTTAGGACTCACAGAGCTCTTCAGCTGTTCCTGTTTTTCCCTCAGTGGCTCTTTTCAGAGCTGATTACTCCAGTAAAAGTTTCACTGCTAATATGGAAGCTCTCATAAGTGCCTCTATCCTATCTGCTGGAGGCTTCACATTTCCAGAGACATTTTGTGAAGCAAAGATCTAGTTTCACATTGCCGGTAAAACGCAGCCAAGGAACATGTGCTCTATAATTGGAATATGCTGTGAAGCAAGTTACTATTGGAAGTCTTGGCTGAGACATGCAAAATGCCTTGTTAGGATGTCTGGTACGGGACAAAGACTCCACTCCCTTGCATCGCCAGCTGCAGCTACCATCATGTTGTGGCCTGAATACAGCAGAAGGTGCAAAACTCTTCCCTGGTAAAGGTTTATGTCTTTCTGAAGGATTACTGCAATTTATTACGTGGCAAAGAAGGCACCTCATTTACTTTTAAATTATTTCAGTTACATTATAGTGAGCTGTCTGTGGTAAAGAATAAAGACATTTCAACAATGAAAGTATAAACAGCTTTAAAAAACCAGCAATAGCAAAGTACTTTCGTTTGAATTGATTCAAGGTTAATGTGCCAAGAATTTCAGGAATGCTGCATATATTACAGACAAGTAAGCTTGCCAAGACTCTCTTGGGAATTCTTCTTCAAGACTATGGGTGAGAGCAGAGCAGGGCAAAGGTAATACTCAGTGAGGAGCTGGCAGTTAATAAACAGATGTTTACATAGTTATACAATTTCAGCTGCTGGCAAGAATATGATGATTTGTTTGATAACACACTTAAGCATAATATGTTGGGCTGTGAAATTTTATTCAGACTCAGAGCCAAAAAATGTTATCAAGTGAAAGCGTGTGGCAGCTTTTCAGGTTGGGAAGAATTCATTACAAACTTCTGTTTTACAGGAGAGTCCATATAACTTTTTATTTTTAGTATTACTACAACTTTCATGTAAATGGAGTCAAATACACAGAGGATTTTTTCTTCCCTTATGTCTTAAAAATAGTGGTCTGAGGTCACATTTTTAAAGCTGGTAAAGGTTACTGATAAAAGGAATTAGTGTAGCGTGCTTGTATTGCAGCTACGTGCTTTATTGTAAAGACCCCTAACTTTAAGATAGGCCCAACTGGTGAATTGAAAAACTAAATCTGTATTCAGATGCTTTCTTAGTCAAAGTTAACAATAAGGCTGCAGGGGGAGGAATAAAATCTGCACACACAGGTTATATAACATTTAGAAACTTTAGCAAAGTACACTTAGAAAAAATGCCCAAATTTACAAGGTTGTTCTGACCTCATTCCCTATCCAGCTACACAAGTTTGTGCTAGGACAAAGTGGAGGTGGGAGCAAGTGCTCAGGAGTGTTTCCATACCACTGCTAATTAATATCAAACTTCAGCACAAGGGAATTAAAAAACAAACACGCATTTCACAGAAGGCTCCTGTCTGCCTTGAAAATAGGCATTAAGATACTACCCAGCAGCATCACCACTTTTGGTAGCCTGACTCTAGATAACAGATCACATAATCAGCTCATGCATCACCAAAGGTTGGATACAGCCCCAGCTGAAAATGACAGGAGTGGATATGGGAGGGACAAACCCCACAGCTATATCATATAAATTGGGAGAGTACATTCTAGAAGCCTGTCGCAACGGGAAGGTTCCAAGGGCCCTGAGGTGCCCCTCTGTCTCCCAGTAATTCAGCAGCTAACATCAGCTGCATTCTGTGCATCTGCAACAAGCCAAGAAGCACCAGAGGAGGATTTAATTTAAAAAGAATTGAAACTCATATCGTAGGCCCTCCTCCCCACCATCTGGCTAGTGGGGACATTTAGTACAATTCAGCATGACAACTGCCTATTCAGAAGGAAGGAAAAGAAAAACCATTTCTCATTCAGGAAAAAAATTAGGCAGTTCCCATTCCATCTTTGAGGGCCTCCAGCCTAATCCAGATCTGTCGAGGAGTTCTGAGGCTACAACTCTATTTATAGAGTACAGAAACTGGTAGTGATAAATCAGTGAAAATCTTGTTTCCTATTTGAAGTTCAGCTTAAAGGAAATTTTAACCCTTCATTTCCTATATACTATTTAAAACTTGACCAGAATATTTTGGTATCTAATGAGAGGCACGGTTTTTATTCTACTTCTTTCATATGTCATATAATAAATTTAAGGTCAGAAGATTATCTTAGGTTGTATTAAGATACTGTGAGAACACATCTATCACATCACATCAAATGTATTGTACATTTTATATTTATATGATTCCTATTATGTCTATGATTTACTTAATCATAAATCTGCTTCTCATTATTTTATCTATTATTATGTTATATCAAATAATAGATCTATCCAGCCATAAATCTATGACTTATTTAATAAGTGGAAAATAAAAGATACTGAGATGTAAATGTTTCTGCTTCATCAGTCATTCACCTGTGGAAAATTATCCATCCAGGGAAAAAACAAAACCATTGTTGGAAGCCTCTGACATTGTAGTAGCAACATGGATTAATCAGAAATCACTTATGTGTGTGTGCATTGCAAACCAAAACCTTGATTTTGCTTCTCTTCAAGTTGCAAAACAGGACTTCTGGAGTATTTTCTTCGTTAGATGCAGATTTCAGTAAGCCAGGTGCTTTTAAGAATTCATCTTTCATGTCTCCCACAATTTTCACTCCAAATTGTTTTCCCTTTTTGAAAACTTGATTTTTGGTTGTTTACAGCCTCACATCTTCAACATTTAAGTACAGTGATGCTGATTTTCACTTCCAGATTGTAAAGGATGTAGAATAAGCTAACCTTGGCGTTGCAGTTTTTCCTGTTTATAAAGTCTGTTTCATCTGAAACTATAGCCTCACTGCAATATCTAAAGAGAGAGAGAGCTGGGTTTGAATAAATTAGGCTTTGCATCAATTAAGCTGTTACATCCTACAGAGTGTAATCAAGATACTGCTCCTAGGGTCAATGCATAAAGAATGCAAAACTGTAGCAGAGAAACTGAAAATTGGTGAGGAAAAATAAAGTTCGTTTTCAGACTTGCCAAAACCTCTAAAACAGCTTTTCCTTTGCAGTTTGTAGCAAAAGGAATACCACCATTTCCTCCACCAAGCCCTAGGCCACTGAAAGAAGTACATTCACGCTGAAGAAAAAACCAAGTGACTTCATTTTTGGAATTCTACACACAATGGCTTCTGATCTCAATGGGAACTTCTTAAAAAACATTTTCAGATTTATTGCAGGTATTAAAGCTTCACAAGCTCTTCTCTTTGAACAGAACCCTTTTCTTTTTTTCTTTTTTTTTTTATATATTTAAATAATTTTGAAGTAGCCTAGTCATTGGTGACAGTAATTCCAAGCAACCTTTTAAAATAGCTGTGGCACCACATCCTGTCCTTCCATGTGAAATTAGCCCTGCCCAAACACAGAGCCTTTTGCAGCACTGTAACTGAAGGAGCAGCTACGTGAAATTTGGCCTTAAACTTAAAAGTTTCCAGCAGCAATTCCAGCCCTTCTGAGTCCTATACATAGGATGGTTGCAAATATTTTTTTTTTTTTATTTTAGCCCTCAGTGAAAATGCCATGTGTTACCATGAGAGACAACCACTATTATTAACATTGCTTTTACTAATTCAGGTTCCCAGCTTTGTCTTCAGGGCTGAGCATAAGCTGTAGCTGCCTATAACAAACTTCCTGTGGATGCAAAGGAAATACCATATAGAGTCTTGACATGGCATTAATGCCAGAGGAAGGTTACAACCCAAAGTCTGATGCCTTTAACACTTCTGTCTTTAAGCTTCTGTAGTTTCTGGGCTTTAATATTGTATTGTTTGATATTACAAGCTGGTTTGTGGAATGATGCCATTATATCAAAGAATTTTGCCTATGCTGAAAAAAGCTTCTAATCCTTTTAGTCAAATAGAAAATCTGGAAGGCATGAACTTCAAAACTTGAATAGAAAGGCCAAATGAAATTTTTCTGAAAAGAAATCAGAATTTGAAAGGCTAATTCATTTAAACAGTGGTTGTGATTGACAATCCTGGAGTTTTTAACACTCAAAAGCATTTTTACCTAGCCCTTTTTAATGCCTCTTGAGCAGTTTCTGCTCTAATTGTTTTAAAAATATGGTTAAAAAGTAGTGCTGCTATATTTCTAATTTCCTAGGGAGAAATGTAAATAAATATATGTGTTACTGTTACTGAGTGCACATGAGCACAGTACCTCTTAACTGTAGCACAAGTTCAGTACATCTGATGGTGCAAGAAGCTAATTTGACAGGACACCCCTGAGGAAATTCAGTTAAGAGAACAGCAACCAAGCATCTGTTTTGTTTGACTGTCTCAAAACTTTAAATGCTCCCTAAGCTTTTTGGCTTTGTTGGGTTCCTTGTCTTTCCATGACATTAGAAATGCTGACATGAAGGCTCCAAAAATTAAATCTAATCCATCTGTATCTGACAGACATATTCTTGTATGAAAAAGAGACGAAACAGTGGAATAAGACATATTATTTTTTTTTTAGTTACGAATAATTTGTTCCATTTGTAATCAAATAAAGTTCCAGTAATGGAATATATCTTACTTTTCAAATATTTTCTCTTGGTTTTCAATCCTTGACATACTTGTGTTTACATGCGCTGTTCTACCAGTTATTTAAATAAAGCTGTAAAAATTGAGCTTAAGGATTAAAGAGAGAATAAGCTTTCTACTGCACAGCCTATTCTGTTAAGGTTTATGATCTCACTAGATTTGAGAGGTGGCAGGCAGCCTGCCCCACTCCCCTCCCTTCCCAAGCAACAGCTGTCAGCAGCAACCATTCAGTCTTGATACTGGCCTATGTGAAGAATTGTCGAAACACAAAATGGTTTGGGTTGGAAGGGACATGAAGCCTCACCTAGTTCCAACCTCCCTGCCATGGGTAGGGACACCTTTCACTAGAACAGGTTGCTCAGAGCCCCATCCAGCCTGGCCATATCTGATTGACATGATATCAAAAGGTGCCTAAATGAAAAACAGTATTTCAGGAAATGTACTACAATCTTATTTAAAATGTCAGTGGTGTAAGATTTCTTCAGAAGATTATCTCAGACTCCAAAAATAAATAAGCACTGACCATTTAGATTAATACTTTTTCAAATAATTAAAATAAGAATTTGAATAAACCATCAGGCAGGATCTGTCACGGTCCATCAGGGGCTAGATAAGTTCTATGATTTCTGTTTGCAAAGCAGCTCCTTTTTGCTTTTGTGAAAAAGGCAGAAGCTCAGTGCCTTCTGACTAGGATCCTTGCTTAGCCTAGTGGTTTCTTCAAGTGGTTTGTATTAGTTGCTGGTTTCTTATGGCAACACCAAAATCTGCTCATCTTAAATTGTGTCTGTATAGATAGACATGGCATATGCTTGAAAAATTGTCTTGTCATGTCTGACACAAAGCAGTGGAGACCCTCCCTGTAACTGAAATATAAGATGGTGATTCAACAAAGATGTTTATCTGATGAGGCAAAAGACTCAAGCTTTGATGCCATTGATCACAATTCAAGCAGAAAATATGCTTTGGGCAAAAAATGAAGAATCTACACATCCTTGGAAAACTTCATACAGTCCTGACAGGAACTTCTGTGTGACTACAGGGAAAAAGTCTAGCACAAAGCCAAATTGGAACAAATGGGAATTTGTTCTGATGCAATCTCTCAAATATTGATCTAAGTGAGCTTAGGAGAAGCTAATGTGACAAAGAAGATACCTGAGCTACCCATCTCTATCAGAAGATTTAGAGTTTTCCAAATGAATTTGTGAACTGCAAGGAACAGTTAGATCATAGTAATTGTTTTGACACAACAGATTTAAATATAAAATATTAAACAACATTACATCCCTCAGCCCTAGAGAATCAAAGTATTTTAGGTTCTGGAGATACCACATCCCAGGGATACACAGCAATTGGAGCTTTTTATGCTTAAGAACACAAATAAGGGAAATGAGGAAAAAGGTTTCATGAGAAAAATTAGTCAAGCCTCTGTCCACACAGATCAGAGTGCCTTAGTCATTCAAAGAAAGCAGCATTTTTAAAGGATTATCTCAAATTTAACATATACATTAGTTATTTACATTAGTTTTTACATACCAAGAAGTAAAAATACCCCTGTTGTTAAACAAAAATAACTAGACATGATAAAGCCATTGCAATGAACTTTTCATTAACAGCTATAGAGATTTCTTAGCTGTCCTAGTAGAGAAGTACTATGTCACTTGTAATATCCATGTATTTCATGGAGAACATACCCTGTAAACCTGAGGAACCTACACCAAATGTATCTTTAGATACAGAAATCTTTAGAAAAGCAAAACAAAGCCAGAGTGCCCCTCTCTTTTCTTCCTTTTTTTTTTTTTTTTCCCTAAGCCAGCAGTAGCACTTAAACTGTCACAGCCATAATAAAAGCATTATCACTGTTACAACACTAGCAACCACAGATCCCATGTCTCCTGAGAGAGACATCTCTCCACACTAAGAGACAGCATCACTTCCAGCTAGAGGTTAACCTGTGTGGAATGGGAGGCATTGTTCATCTCAGAGCAGAGATCAAGTGCCAGCTATTTCAGCAAAAGCTGCCAGATCTTTTACTGGATAAAGTCATGTCCTGTTCAGACCCTTTAGCTGCAACCTCAGTATCTCTTCTCCAGGCTAACTAGGTGTCTGAAGACTTTCCTACTTGGAAAGGCTGATTTTTGCAAAAGTCTTAGATTGCGACATGAAATGTGGACTTTAAAATGCCTGCAGTCATGTAATTTCAGGAACTGTGTGTCAAACATATGTCAGATTCAGTTACAGTTGCTTGGCATACAACAATTACATTTACAGACCAAGTTGAACAGTGTCAATTTGATTCAGCTAATGTAGATTTTAAAGCTGTAAGGAATTATTTCTTTATTTCAGTCTGACTGTATTTGTAACAGAGAACTTCCACCCGTAAACTGTGTGCAAGGACTATAACCTCTATTTCATCTGTATAAAGTCTCCTATAAGCATTTCTAACTGCAATTTCAGAGCATGGGCTGACAACAGATAAATTATTCCAGATGTTAAATACAGATTGAAAGGTAGTACCTTATATCCTATTTGCATGCAGCCCGTGTGCTTTTTTTCTCTTTGATGAAAGACCCATCCTTTGTGAGCACCATCTTCCTCAAAGATAGTGTTAAATCCTCTGTTACTTTGAGATAAGACCTTGACTTGAACAGAGTTGCCATTTTTGAGGAAAACTAAAGATAAGGTAAAAGAACAATGCACTAAACAAGCAAGCATCTGATAAGCTCGGTTAGGAGAACATCTTCACAAGAGGATCTGTATTCTGCTCCTACTCAGACCTTAGAAGGACCAATAAATCCTGCCCTTCACAGTTAGAACAGAGATTTGAAGAAAAGACAGCTTAATGCTACTCAGCATAGATGCTATTATCCAACTCTACTCTCAATTCAGTCACTGCTTTTTACATTAATTTGATGGGTGAACTTGAGAAAGACAAATATGTTTTAATGGCAATAGCTCTCTCAGGAACAGGGGAATGTCCTGCCTGGTCTCCAGCAGTCTGGTCTCCTCTGGTTGACTGACTTGTAAACTGACTGAGCTGCAGCAATCAGCCACTAGCAGGGATGGGAGTCATGGATGTTCTCAGTTACGCTCTCCAGGGTAGGCTTTGAGAATTATTCTTTTGAATACTTGAGAGGTGCAAACACTGATGGGAGCTTTGTCAGTGCACGAAGTGCTGCTGATTATTCTCCCCTGCGTGATCTCTTTGGTGTAATGCTGCTCTTAAAGGCAGTTTTAATAGGATACCTCCCCTCTTACCAACCAGCTTCATTTTCATTAAGTGTGTGGGTGTTTCACATCTTTGAGACTCTCTATCCATGAGTTCTGCAGTTACTGGGGGAAAGGGACAGATACAGCTCATTTCCTTCAGAAAAGAGGCTAAAAAGGGTTCTGCCATGCAGATGTGTTAATGTTAAAGAAACATACTCTCAATGCCAAGCACAATGTACAAATCACTCTGTGCTGCCTCAGTTCTGAACTCCCAAAACTCATTTGGTGGCTTCCCTAAAGGACAAAGCCCCATCTGTTAATCCTCCTGTATAGAACCTCATTGATGGTGTCACTCTTATGCATGAACTAATAGCTAGAGAAATTATTTTAGCATTCATTTGTGGCTGGTGTGTAGCTGAGATATAATTCTAAAGAAGCATTGGCTGGAAAGGGTGTAAGAAATGTCTATTTACTGCTGGGATTCAGGAGGAAAGGTGGTGATTTCTCAGCACAAAATGATGGTTCTTCCATTTCCTTTAGCATTGGTCACACAACTTTTGGAAACTGATTGTGAATGAAAAAAGCATCCTGTAGTTTCTTCCAGGAAAAGATTTTATCTGAGACCAGCTGGTATTTTCAACAGGAAGTCTAAGCTTTATGGCCATGTTTTGGAAAGAGGTAACCTTACAATACTCTTGAAAAGTCATTTCCTCAAATGTTAATGACATATACTCTAACTAGCAACAAAGGCAAAACAAAATAATTTCTTACTTTGCCAAATGAATTGAAAAAGGACTTCAAGGAAAGGAGATAATCCTGCCAGCATAAACACCATTAAATAAGCCACATACATGCCTTCCATTGTTTTTTATCTAAGCAGAGAGGCCGCTTAAACATGTTGAAATAATAGGCCTTTTATATTTGACAAGAAAATATGTGGCATGTTTCGTTTCCTTACTCAGACTGAATTAATATTAAAAACCTCATACCTTCCAAGAACTTATAATCATTTTAATGGAAATATTCAATGTATAGAATTAGATAAGAATTGCTCTTAAAAAATACATATTCCCCTAAGAAAGAGCTATAGAGGTCTAGATAAAAGCCTCATTTAGCCAGAATTACCCTCCTAAACTCAACTATGCTGTTAAAATGTCACTTGCTCTCAAACAAACTCCACCATGTAGCCACAAAACACATTTTCATACCATTTCTATAAAGCTTGTTAAAAAGCTTTCAGATTTCTTTGCTTTTAAACGTTCAAGTTTGAATTAAAAAGAAGAGAAAAATCTCAAAGTTCATAAACAATTCCATTATTGGATCATACTCATACTCCCTGAAGTCCATGCTCCTGGGTCTCATGTTCAGTAAGGAATGATTCCAGAAGGTGATCCAAGAAAGGAAACACTTAGTACACTGCCAGTATTGAAACAGTCTTCTTAAACCATCTTGTGTACCTGAAGTGAACACGTTTATCCTTCTTTGTGTAAGTCTGGATGTTCTTATCTACATGCATGTCCTTGTTATTATCTGTTCATGTTTTGGACTTCATGAAAATCCGTGGTAATTTCCAGAATCTATTGTTCCTGAACAATACACATTTATTTCCCAGCTTTATTTTTTACTGAAATATTCGATGTCTAATGCTCTTGCATGATCAGTTTCTAAGCAACTGGTAAACAGGATTTTTTAGTTGTCAGCTTCCAAAGGAAATTGCAACTCATTAAAGTGAGCATGCAAAGCTAACCTCAGATTGTAGCCATTACACTTATTTTAATGTTGTATTTCATTTAAAATGTCTGATCAGAGAACAAGTCTCCCAGGATGCATAACTTTTCTGGAACATCAGAGTGAACAGCAATCCTTCAACAAGCCTCATTACATTCAGTGCACAGTATCAAGCAATGTAAAGAGAATGAACAGTAGCACCACATTCAGTTCATTTTATATTGATAAAGCTTTGTGTCTCGGGACTAACATGCTAATAACCACATCAATGCTTGTTTTGATTAAATGGATTTCTTCCAGCAGTGGAAGCAGCAGTGCCAGAAGTATATTACACTAAGGATATTCACATCCTTATGCAAGTGGAAGAATTAAATTTAGCATCAAGGTACAGGTTGCTCTCTAATTCAATCTCTAATTCTCTCATTCAATTCCACCAATGAATGTTTAAGTTACAACCAGCCTGTGCATCCTCTGAAGCTCAGCTATCAGGACAAATCTTGAACAACTCAAAAGTTATTAGCCAACTAGCCCTGAATGCCTCCTCTGCTTGTGATTTTTGCCTCTGTGACTGGACAAGAACCACTATGTGCATCAGACAAAATCTATCAGGACAGAACATGACAATAGCACAGTTAGAGGGTGCTAAGCTCTCTGGAACTTTAATTTAATGCCCACTGAGATCAGAGAAGAGTGAACAGCGAGAAAACAACAAAAACCCTCAAAGAAAAAAGCATTTATCTACTGTTAACATTTATTAAAAGATATTCAGTCAGTATTAAGCAAACCATCCCAAGGACTTGCCCTGCTAAATAAAAGATTGTGATCCTCAGAAATAAAGAGCTTATTTTCAACACCATGCAGGGCAGCCTCCAGAGCAAAACTGCACTCTGTGTTTGTAGAGTCAAAGCAGCAAGTGTTACTATGTGGTGAGTATCAGCCCTGCCAACATCTGACAAACCCAAGGAGAATGAACATGATGTTTCTTTAAGCATGTAGTGCTTGAGCTGCTAGCCATTGTAAAAACATTAGGAGCAAGAAAGAAAATAATGAACATTACTGTAGCAAAACAGGAAAAGCAGATTTCCTTCCCACCCACCCCCTATCAGTTACAGCCCTGGTACTTCGTTTTTTTTTTTCAAAATATATCATGGCAAAGGAATGTGTCTTTCTTTGCCTGATGACCTCTGATTTGGAGAAGTATGCTATTCAACATCATTTAGCACACAGAGAACAAAGAAGTTTAACTGTTTCAAAGGAATGCAGAATTTCAGCTCTTGTTACAGAGTTCTTCTGAATGCTCATCACACAGCTTAATATCCAGCACATATTGGATGAAAAGGAACAGTAACTCATCAGAGGCGGCCTCATTCCAGACTCACCCCTTCTCCCCCCCCCATGCTAAACAGCTTCCATTTCCTTGTGAAACAGCAACAGCTTCAGATTACAATTCAGTTCTTCCTCGAAGGATTTTCATGTTGCATTTAAGTAAAGAAATCATGATCTACCAAAGCATTTAAGAAATCAGGTTACAAGCCTTACTGCCAAGAATGCAACCTTTTATTTAACACAGATTTACATGACAAAAGGCCCAAATACTGACCAGTGGCTACACCTGATCTCTGAAGAATGAAAATCTCTTAGCAAAGATGAAGCCCTTACAGATCAGAGAACAGCCCAGCATACAGCTTATGGGTAAGAGCAGAGTTAAAAGAGAGGATGTCACGTTTATTTTATATGCCTATTTAGGAATTAATTTTATCAAATATACCCCCCTTAGCATGAGAAGCAGATTCAAGACTATCTTGAATATAAGGAAGTTGAACAATTTTTTTTACCCAGATAGTATGGAGATGAGTGATTCAAGATGGACTGGAATTACACTGAAAACAACTCACGACAGCAAGAAACACTGACTTGTGTGATCTTTAAGAGGCAGGTAATGACTTCTTAAAGGTTCATGGTCTCAGACCCCAATTGCTTTTAGTGTCCAGTAATTTCCTCAGAATCAAAAATTATTTGTTCTCAGAGCAATTTTTTTCAAATTCACAGTGATCTCAGAAAATCCTAAATAGAACTATTACTCACAGAGACTGACATTTAGAAAACAGTGCAGCTAAACTTATGATCCTCCCCTTAAGATATAGCTAGGTCATAACCAGGGTTACAATTGAAGTAGTTCTTTTTTTAATTTGCTTTTACCTTTTCTTGAATCCTCTTGGCTTTCACTGTCGATATAAGTTTCCAAATTGCATGGATAGGAAGCTTTATAAAACAGGAGAAGACAGACTTATGCAGCAGATTATCCATAATTTAGGCGATTTCTCTTACTGCTTCCCTGTCTGGAGTTCTGAATGCATGTTTTCTGCCTCTTCCCAAAGACTTGTAGTCCTCGACTCTTGCACAATCCTTTTCTGCAGAGCAACTGGTGAAAATCAAAACATCAAATGCAGAGCCTCCAACAAATGACTAGTGTTAAAGTGCCACAAGGGCAGTGCGAGCTGTAAGAACTAAGGGGCAGTTCTACCAAATGCAAATCATTTCCCTGGCAGCCTGCTCAAACAGCTCTACTTCTGGTAAGAACATTTTGCTGCAAAATCAAATAATAGTAACTAGGTCCTGATTTTTCCTACCCCTCCTAATGCCTGATACCTCTTAAAGCTTGTTCAGTTGCAGTAAAGAGGTTAGAAAACTGCTGTTTCCAGCACATTCACCCCTCCTCCTCAAGCTGTATTTCACCGACTGCACTGTCTGGTTTCACTTTTGTTTCACACACAATCCTGTTATGTGGATTTCAGTCAGATTAATGCTTTCTTTCATTCCCTGCTTTCTAAACTGGAACTGCAAGGCACCAGTTATGGAGCATAACAGTGCCAGCTCAGATAAAGCTTAGCTTGCAACTGAGGGCTTTGCCTTTTTACCTGTAAACTCATTTCCTTTCAAGTCATTACATTTGTCTTTATGGCTCCTCTACTTTGCACCTTTGATCAGCAGACAAGCAGAGAAGTCTGGCTTTTGTATTGAATGGAAAAGCAGCAAAGCACATTTCCATCAACTATCATCCTAAGTTCTTAAGTTTCAGAGTTATGGAAGTTTGGGTGGATGTCTCCCTCTCTCTTTTGCTGTTGTTGACCTTTTAGGCAGAGAAGTCATAGAGCTGCATTCTTACTACAGTGAAGCAATTCAGTCCTCGCTACAACTCCAGAGCCATTAACTCCAAGTTTTTTAAGTCTTTCCTAAAGTATGTTTCTGTGCATAATAAATTATTTTAAGGTCACTCCCTATTCAGGCCATTCTGTGATTCTACTATTTAGATCGTGGCTAATACTACAGAATTTATCCTGAAGCTATTAAATACAGCTGCTGAAGACTAACCAGCCAGTGAATATTATGTGCCTCCTGAACATCAACATTTGTGGAAGGCAGAAGAAATAATTTCTTTACCTTGTCAGCACAGTTTGTGGAGAGTGATCCATATGGTAGGAAAATAATACTGCTTTGCAGGACTCTTCTCCCACTCCTCCTTTCTAGGTCTCACAGCTACCAAAAAAAAAAAAATCTTTCAATGGATTTAGGATAGAATCCAAGACAGATTTACATGTTTGTTTTCAGTGTTAACTCATCCCACACTACTTGCACATATCCCTCCCTTCAGGTTTGATGCTTGACACAGGCAACCATTCTGACATTTTATGCTTGGAAATGTGCCTTCAACAAATCTTTTTTGTATTCCTAAATGACTGTTTGGCTGCTTACACTTCAGCCCATCTGTTTGGATGGCACCAAGCCTGCTTACAAGGTGATCTTCCTGTTTCACTTCCTATCGAGAGATGCCAGCCAATTTTGGGCTCTCGGCACAATACCTCTCCTGCCCTCACTTTGGTACAAAGCCCTGCTGAGTCACAAACACAGTTCCTGTGCTTTATAAAATTTGTTGGCACTTATGTGACTCTGACCACCTGAGCAGCAGAGGAAGAAAACTGGAGTTGTCAGCACTGTAAATTGCCAAGTACACTCGTTACTGTGAAGCCAGGGGGCTGTTACAAAGATCAGTGACACATCGTAGCACGGGAATTTCAATTGCTCTGCAAACCCAGGATCACCATAAGCATAGTAAAAGCAAAAACATGAGCCATAGGCATAAAAGAGTCAAGCAGGGGGAAACACTGAGCTCCTCTTTGCTGTAGTGGTTCCTTTAGAATGACATGTACTAGGACATATTTGTTTTGTATAACCTCAGACTTCTACCTAAAATCACAGTGTTATGTTTATGCCATTCCCTGCAAAATCACACCAGGCTGAAGACGCTTCTTTGCGAAGTTCTGAAGTGCATGACCAAGCTCTTCCAGAGGAGTGGGGCACCCTATCTGTGCTATGGAGCACCCCAGGTTTGTTTCAGATTGGCCCAACAACAGTGTTTCAGCAGGCACTTTGTACACTTACCCCTTCTGTGCTGCTTAGGGAGCACAAAGGGAGGCAGCTGCAGTACTCCACATGGATGGAGCCTCAAAAATGTAGGACAACATCACCTGGTTGAGCCACACCTTGGCAAATATAAGAATTCCATGTTTCCTTGATTAGCACCTGAAGTCCTTATTGAAACAGAGAGAAATATTTCTTAACTAGGAAATATTTGCTCTGTCAAGAATAAGTCAGTGGGTGCATATCACAAACGTTCTTCTTCCCTCCACCCTGTTTAAGGAAAGCAGTAACAAGCCAAGGAAAGCAAAGACAAGGTTTCAACATACAATATCATGTGTCAGAATGTTTTACTTTAAGGGTTTTAGTGAAAAAGTCTCCTTTCTCTGGTGTAAAATAATGTGACAAAATTTCCAAACATGAGTTCTGACATCTGAAAGAACAGTTTCTTTTCGTGCCCTGTGTTTTTATTAAAGAAATCCCCTCACTTCTCATGCCATGCTATGTTTAAAGGAAAATGGAAGAAATTTAAACATTTTTACTCTACCTAGAAATGGATCAAATTTATGCTAAAATAATTATCTATTATGTGCTCAGAAAACAGCAAACAACAGAGACTAAACTCTTCAGCTCTGGCCTGGCAACTATCCAGCATCAACAAGAATAGCACTAACCTATTTGTTCAACTAATTCTTGTGATATCAGTCAGGGTGAATTGAGCATCTCCCACACAGCACTCACACAACCCCTGCCCTGTATTATAAGCCTCTCTAATGACAGTAATAAAATACATAGCTAGCAGCCAAAATCCACAAACAGCATCCAGATCCTGTATAATAGTAGCAAATAATTCTCTTTTCACTGAGTGAATAAAACCCACACCAAAACAGAGGTATGCATGCATCTGGTTAGGTATATGTGTATAATTATACAGATGTAGGTACTACTTATATACACCACGTCCCCACCCTGAAAACACATTTAAGGAGCTGGTGAACAAACACAGACTTTGTCCTACTACTCAGTGCAAGCTGCTGGCAGCAGAACTGGCAGCAACGTGTAATTCTTGCTCATTGTGAGCTGTTTAATTGTGTTCTCTGACCATCTTGCCATCTCAGCCAGATACCTTGGCCTTCTAAAGCCTTTCATTGTAAAGATCTTCTATCCCAAGAAAGCCATGGCATTTGGCACCTTGAAGCATATCCTAGATGTATAAAGGAAGTATTGCATTTTGGCTTTGTGTACTGTCAGAACAAGAATTTGCTTCTTCCTCCATCTCATTGCTTTGATAAATTACAGTAACTCCAGCAGAGCTGTCAGTCCAACATTTTCAACTAATCTAATTTTCTGTGTTTTTGAACAGGATTTAGTAGTTCAGTTCTAGTTAAAACTTGATCCAGTTCTTTTTTTTTAATTGGTTTTGAATGATGCAAACTTTTTGATATGCATCACTAATTTAGATTTTCTAGGATTTTAATGCTTCAATTTTAGTTCCATGTCCAGTCATAGCCTCCTGAGTCCAAAAAAGACATGATTATATGGGAGCATGTCCAGAAAAGAGCCATGAAGATAATTAAGGGACTGGAATATCTGTTATGGCAGGAGAAGCTGAGAGAGTGCGGACTGTTTAGTCTGGAGAAGGGCAGACTTGGGGATTTTCTAAACATGCATAAATACCTGAGAAGCTGAAGTGAAGGAGGAGGAACCTGACTTCTCAGAAGTGTCCTATGAAAGGACTGGAAGAAGTGGCAGAAACTGAAATGCAGATGGTTCCACCTAAATGTAATTATATTAAACCACTGTTATAGTGATGAGGCATTGAAACATGCTGCTAAAAACGTTGTGCAGTCTTCAGCTTTGGACATGTTCAAAGCCTTGCAGTCAGTCCTTAGCAGTCTCCTCTTTCTGACTTTGCTTTGAGTTTGGTGTTGTACTACATGATCTCCAAGGAGTCCCATCCAACCTCAGCTAGTCTATAATTCTCTGCAATTATAAGCTATTACTATTAAAAAAACCCTAAGGATATGCAAATGGCCTCATTAATTTTGTGTAAAAGTAAGTGTTTTTTAAAGAAAGAAGATACAGTTAAAGAAATGTCACCACTAAACTGATTCCCAAATATACAGACTCATTGCTGG
>VYXF01008165.1:81667-108064 GCA_013397295.1 Polioptila caerulea | reverse complement strand
ACATTGCTGGGGCAATGAAAAAAAAAAAAAAAAAAAAAATTCATTTTATTGCAAGAAGATTTGCCTGAGTTTCCAGGATGCTTCTCAAACATAATACAGCACTCTTGTGTAGTGACATTCACACATGCATCAAATAACTACATATACTACAAGTCTGGTTGCTTATTTGAAACTGTTGGACCAGATAACTGGTCTATAGTTCCTCTGAGATGCTCAAGTATTTTCAGACTTTTTTCTACCTCTCCTAAACATTCATGAAGAAGTTTGCTTCCCCCTTTTCTTCCTTATTTCCCAAGAATACAAAGTCATGAGGAGCACCTGGCTTCAATGGTACTTCTGCTGTACCAGGACTTCAATCTAGGTGATATCACTCTCAGAAAAGAGAGACCTCAGCTGTAAAATCAAGCTCAAAACCCAGCACCTGTTACTCAAAACTTTTTCCTTATCTATGCTCTTCATGTTCAGCTGATTTACCCTGCCCAGTCAGAAGACAATGTCAAATACTCACTTTTGCAGGAACAGGAAGGAACAGCTTGATAAGATGCTAGATAGAGGCTACACTGAGACTTCTACACTTATGTCCTGCTGCATTTTCCTTGCCCAAAGCAGTTTCCTCCCATTGCATTTTGTGCCAAGTAAAGGAATGCATCAGAAGTCAATGCATCATAAGCAGAGTGTGTGATCAGGTGTCACATGGCTGAGAGGTGGCTGTCAGTGGAGCACACCGTGCCCACATGCCTCTCAGTAGCCATATACACAGATCTATCAGCCCAGCACTGCTTTCAGAAACTGAATTCCTTTAATAGCCAACCTTGAGGTCGCAATCAAAGAGTTAATTTGACATGAATAACAGGCTGAATCTTTGCACCTGTATTGCCACAATAGAAACACAGAATAGATATTCTTATAGCCACTGTCCTACAAACAACCTACCTTTTACTCTGCACAGCCAGGAAAGCTATTTGTCTTTTTAAAGCTCCATGGTATTGGGATTTGGGCTCCATTTGTTACCCACTCTCCTAGTTCTTCACGTTAATGAGCTCTAATCAGCAGCCTTCCATTTTATAAAGTGTCACCCTCTAGTGCATTGTTTTAATTTATCTAAATTAAAATCACACCCTATTTAAAATTTGCCTCTTGGTCTAAAATCTCTTGATCAATCATTCTGTAGTTTCAGCCTCTACAAATTTGATCAATGCGTGCTTCATTTTGTCTTCTAGATTGTTTAATAGAAACCTTAATTAGTGCTTTCATTAATTATTACCAGACCCGATACTGATTCAGAGATATCCCATTTGATAGCTCCCTCACCACTGCTGTTTCATTGTTAATTATCCTGACATTGTAGCCCAGGCAATTCTGTATTCACGTTACAGGTTTATGAAGCTGAGAAGGGCTTTTATTCCTACCGAATTCTTCCTTGAAGGAGCTTCCCACACATAGCAACAAGAAGTCATGGTAGAGATAGATAACAGAAATCCACTGTGTTTCCACTTGTCTATTAAATACATAATATACTGCAACTTATTAACTTAGTCTGAAGAAAAAAGTTCAACTAATTATTCACATGTGTCTCAAAGGAGCATGAAAATCTCTTCTTCACTGCACTGATGGACTGTGGGTTAGTTTTAGGGTGCTTCACAGAGCAGTGGGGCTACAAAGGCCAGGCAGAAGTTCACTGCTTGTGAACCTGGCAGCCAGCTGAGCTTTTTCTCACCTCTAATTCTTTCATCCAAGGTTTAACTCATTACATGACAACAGTCTCATCTGTCTGGCCCAGTTAATCTTCCTACAACATTGTTAATATCCTCAAGTATGCCTTCAAACACTCCAAAGCAGGTAGTAGCCCATCCAAAAATTGACAAAGCTCCTAGCCAGCAAAAAGTGCCTGAAGGGTGGAAGGAGGGGGTCTTTACTCATTAGTTTTCCTTTTTCAGACACACAACTCTTCCAGCTCCAAAGAGAACTCATCTGAGCAGTTTCCATATCTCTCTCAGAAGAGCCCTGAGCAAAAGCACTTCCCCTGGAGGTTTGCCTAAGGTGTAGAGCACTTACAGTACAGTCCAGGTTCTAAACAAGTGCACTTATTTAAGGCATAATCGGAGACACACAAGGTCAGATTACTGAGAAACTGCTCTCCTATTCAAGTACAAGCTCTACAGAAATTGCATCCTGGACACCAAGAACTAGATCCGCAGGTGTACTTAGGGATACAAGACTCATTTGCTAAGAGCCCCATAAGAGACTGTAAGAAAACAGGAAAGCCTTTCTCAAACTTAGTCGGATTCCAGCAATTCACCTTTAAACACTTATCATTAGTGTTTCAAAATATTCCCCTCATCAGACTAGGGAAAGACAACATGGAAATTCAACATGCATTCTGCAGATTTGGCATACAATTTTCTCCTTAAAATTAAGGAGTCTCTTCACTCAAGTAAAAGTAGCCCCTTCTAGCAATTTAATTTTATTCCTCAAACTTGTTGCACAATTTCTTCTGCTATATTTTCTAGTGACTTTATACCTATGCAATACTTTTTTTCTTTCTGAATGTGCCTACCATTCTCTAGATAATTCAACAATTGAGAAATAAAAATAACTAACCTTTTTTCCCATCTTCTCATGGTCTGTAATTCTTTCCCAAGGCCCTTCCAAATGTTCCCCCAGGAACATTTCTCTTATATGAATACTATACACCACAGAGGAGGAAAAGAAAGGGATTTCAATATTGGCTTTATAAGAGCTCAACTTGCGTTCCCTTCCTCTCACTTAAAAACACCTATCCTAGTATATGATTTAAGGAGATTACTGCTAGGTAATTCTAGATTTTGTTCCTCTTGTCTCTGTGAAGATCTCACATTTGAGGCATGTGAGTTAAGTAAGCGAGGAGAGGAGATGGTGTGAGTGCATGAAATGTCCTTTATCCTACGGTGGAGAATGTGAATCCTGCCACTGACAGGATGTAAAGGATCTAATTGAAAGCATATATGTCATTTGAAAGCTAGTGGAGAGTAAGGACCAATTGCTGAGCACCTGAAACTCCAGGTGCAATTAATAATTCAGCTGCTTAGCATCTGCTGAAAAAATCCCCATACCCTACTTTATAAAAGATTCCATTTTAAAATATCTGTCTCTCAGGGCAGTTCACTTATCTATTGATCAGATTAAAAGAAGAATGTGTTGGAAACCTACATACAGCTAAAAGGAAGAACCAGCATGATAGTTTAGAATAAAAGCTTACCCAACAGGCTCTGAATGTCATGTTGTAAATTGGCAAACATCTGACTTGAAGAATGGCATTTGAAAGTAAAAAGACATTCAGAAAATGGATTCTGAAAAATTATGTCTGGTTTAGACTTTATCTGTTTATATATCAAAGGACACTCTTCCTAGTAGCTACGTGTCAATTTCTTCTTTCTGCCTTGTACACACTCCAAAAATGATTTTAGTATTGAATTATCTATCAGTTTTGGATAGCCTGGATCTTTAGTGCAGAGGATATACAGTCACTTTAAAGACATCAAGAAGAAGCTATTGCTCACATTATGCACAGATGATCAAAAAAGTGGGCCTACAGAATAACAGAGGGCTGTATTATTTTCTGTTTTACAAACTAAGGATGTGTCTAACTGAGAGCACCCATAGCCAGATGTATCATCATCTCATGAAAACCAGCTGCAAGAATGGAAAAACATGAGACAGACAGTGGTCATGAATAGTCCCACAAAAGCTTTTATATGAAGAAGGACTGAAAAGATGCAAACTGTTTAGACTTGGCAGGAGACAGACACAGAGGAAAATGAAAGACTGTGGAAGAACTAGGTACAACACATCTGAAACACAGGAAGGAAGCCTTTTTTTTTAATAGACTTTCTTTTGAATAAAATAGGAAGTGATTAAAATGTGGATTTTTTTTTTCTGCATGTCATCTCAGGGGTCAAATGTTATTCAGATTCAAAGGAGGACTGAACAAGTAAGTGTGTAATGGGAACATTCATTAGAAAGGGTGCAGGCTGGGATATCAAACTGTATGCTTCAGGGCAAAGGTCCCTCATCAACTCTAAGGAATTAGAAAATAGACTTTTATAAGCAGTTATTCTGGCAGGCAGGGAAAGAATTGTTAATTCATTTATAATGCCTTTGACTAAAACACAAGGAGAACATATAGATGCAAAAAAAAGAAATAGAAATGGAATTAGTAAACAGACAAATGAATCACCATGTAGCAACTTTGAAAATCCTCAACTTACTCCTTAGAAAAAGAAAAGGGATGAAACATCAGTTAGTCAGCCAGAGAGAAACAACTTGAGGTTCTGAGGTTAGGCCCAATGATGTGGAACTGTGAAAAGACAGGAAAAGCACTCCAAAACTTTGAGTAAAAGAGATATATATAGAGAGGGTGAAGCAGAAATGTGACATATTGAAGAGATGAATAAATGGATTTTTTATTAAAACAAAAATCACAGAGCAGATGCAATATTAAATGTTTAGAAGTTTTGCTAATATAAGTTGATGGTTTATCAAGGAGGCAATTTTTTCTAATTTGTTATGTGTACTGTCTCATCCTTACCTTAAACATGGTTCAATTGTAGCAGAGGCAGAAGGTAACATGGAAACGATCATTCCCCAACAGATTGAAACTTGTTGACAGGAAAGGGTGATGAAACCTGAATTTTGTGTTTTTGTGCACAGAAATGATACTCAGGGCTGTTTGACACTGGCTTCCTCTGCCAAAGAATTCTCAAGGAAGGAAGGCAGGAAGAGAAAACCTGCAACCGATTTTCTGTCTCATGAGGCAAATTAGATGAACAGATTCCAGTTGCAGAGTTTGCTATGTTAATAACTTCTCTCAACTCTGAGCACTATGTTGATACACAACCTGTTGGTAGCTGGAGTGATCTTCATTATCCTAGGTTATGACTACAAGTAAGCCATAAGCCAGGACATTTTATTATCTTTGTCTGTTTGAAGTCAAAAGGACCCCCTGACAAACTTCTAGAAACCCCAGGCAGAACATGTCTGAGTCACCTTAAAATTATTACTGAAGTTCATTGAGCAGCCATGCCCATAAATACCTTTCACCTTTGTGTTTAGCGTGGTAACATTGAACCTTATATATAAATTCTCCAAAGAGAATCTCTGTAAAAATGTAATTGAATTCTAAGATCATGGTGCCGCATGACCAAGCATATTACTGTCAGATTTATTACTTTTTCTCCCAGTATGTGGGACCATATGTGCTAGATTCACTTGACAAAAGGCAAGCAGGCAGGAGTGGGGTGTGTGAGCTGGAGGGTGTACCTGTGCCCCACAGCTAAAGATGCATAAAAACTAGAGGTGAACAAAACACCAACCTTTCATCACCTACAATGGAGCACAAACTGGGTCAACAACTTGGTCGTGGCACCCCAGAGAGAGCTGCTGGTGTGGCACTGGACACTGGTGTGGCACAGGAAGGGAGTGAGTTCCCAAGGTAAGATGTGGGTAGCTGTGAGCCACAAAGGATGGTTCCACTAGCCAGGGCTCATCCCACTGCCCTCATGGAGGGAGCAGGGCCAGCTGGAAGGGGGCAGCCAGGCACAGCAAGTCCATGGGTGATGAGGTAGGTCTGGGGTCAGGCGGGGAAGCAATTTGTGGATCACGGGCAGTCCATCAGAAGGGTCCACAGCCAAGCATGGGCATGGCTGTGATGCAGCTGCAATGCAGATTGATTGGGACCCAAGGAGCCAGAATCTGAGCTTAAAACCAGATCCTGCATGAATGGCAGGTGAGGAGAGACCTCACTGAGTCCTACCCACTTTCTCCCAAAGACCAGCAGCTGTGCCACAGGGCACTAGACTGGCACTGTGCCCTGGCAGTCAAACTCCCAGGAGGCAGGGCCCTGACGTGAGGTAGAAATGTTGAAATGGTAGATCCNCTTTCTCCCAAAGACCAGCAGCTGTGCCACAGGGCACTAGACTGGCACTGTGCCCTGGCAGTCAACCCCCCAGGAGGCAGAGTGCCCTCAGGGCCCTGACGTGAGGTAGAGCCTGTTGAAATGGTATTTCCATTTCTGTGAAACAGAAGGAGCACTGCTGTGTTCTTGTACCACAAGTCACAGTTCTGGGGGTTCTCTTTGCAGGTCTCAGCCTTAGCCAGAAGCAGTTCACAAGAGCAGCAGTACTCGCTCAGAGGACGTGTCCCCTGAGAGCTGCTTCCTGCAAGGGCTTTTAGCAGATGCACACACAACTGACTTGAGAGCAGAGCAGGCACACAGCATTGCTTCCCCAGGTACTTTCATCAGCTACCAGCAACCTCTAGGTCACAGAGTTCCTGCATCAGAAGGGGTGTCTTCAGGTGTGGCAGCCCAGATTAATTTTTTGTGTATGAATTTCTCTAATTCCTCTAAGAGCCCATAAAAACTGCTGGTGCCCACAGCATCCTGTAGCAGTGAGCTCCCCTTCTTATTATTCTTTTATGAATCACTCTAAAAAGCAGAAACTATAAATTTGTGTAACTAAATTACTGCTGCATTCTTACCGGTAACTGTGAACAGAGCTTGATCTAGAAGTATCAGCTGCTTTGAATTATTTGATACTACTGTGCTCACATGCAAATATAAAATTTTGGGCTTAGAGATATTAGGAAAACTACTCTCAGTAAAAAATGATACTATGTCTTTCACTTCTGTAAAATCTGGCAGCCAAAATGTTGAGCACATTGAAAAAGGAAAGTAAAGGGCAGGTTAGTAAAAAATTTATTGCATAGAGACACCTCCACAGACTACAAGAGCAGAGCAATCACAGTGTCCATGCCATTCATCACCAAGAGAAGACTCGGCGTTCCCACTGTAACCCTGTGTTTCTATGGAGAACGCCCTCTTTGGCTTTCTCCCCATCTTGATCAATACAATACACCAAGCATGCTCAAATGCTGTTTCCAGACACAGTCAAAGTTCCATGATAGAGAAACAGTACACAATTTGTCAGTCAGCAAAAAAAATTTCTTTACAGTCACTGTATTTGGGATATTCAGTGCAGCATATAACTGGGAAATGCTCGCTAACTCTATGGATTATGGGGAAATTTGAAAAATAGCACTGCAGAGCTGGGACAGATCAAGACATCAGCAGAATGCTATCAGCTTCTGATGCTATCAAACACAGGAACTTCTCCCCATGTCTCTGCAATGGGAATGTGCAATGGGATGAGGATGCTCTGCTATTATACCTTAGTTGCATTGTCTTTTGAAGTGAAGGAAACCATGTAGCACCAAGTAAAAATACTCAGGGATGGAGCATGAGAGCTTGTTGGCAAAGTTAGCGGTGAGTAAATGCCACAAGGCCCAGCTTAGGTGGCACACACTGTGCATTCCCAGCCTACCCCGAACTGCTCGACACACCTCCAGGCTGTTGCTGCTCCCCAACAGCAGCTCATCTTGTAAGAGAGGATACCCACTTCCCTATCTGGTGCAGAAAGCTGTTGCCAGGTGCTCTGCTGGCTTTAAAACACTGAAGAAAAAGTAAGACTCCATTTTCCTCATGATTCCATTTCAGGTGTTCTCTGTCAAGAGTCATCCTGAGGGCTTCCTGTACACAGAACATTGCTCTTGAGCTTTTGAGCTGCTATGGTTTTTGAGTGAGAGACTGAAGAGTTGCATTTCATACTCTCAGGAGATCATTTCAAGACAGGGTTTCTAGTGGAGTTAGTCGAGTCACAACTGGAGCTAGCAGGGCATCTCACCCCTCTCTTCCCACATTTTTTTATTTAAAACCCATCTTCAGCATATGGGTCACTCAATTTGCCTATAGGTGCTTACAGTGCATGTGTAAGACATTACCATTCTCCTTCTGTTTGTTTTTCCACGGCATTCCATGAAATAACATGATGCCATTACCCTGGGATTTACTGCTGTTCTGTTTTGCTTCTCATATCTCTCCATTCCAGAGGATAGGAAGCTAACCTCCTGCTCTGTTGTCTCAATGCAATTTCCCTTATCACCTCCTGGGATATCTTCTTCGTAGGGCTTGGACTCTGCTTTAAATAACAATCTTCAGACTGACTTTACAAAAAGCACACTGTACTCCCTGCTGTCAATGCAATGATAGATTCTGCAAATAAACGGATTGTGACACAAATCACAAAAAAAAATTATTAACAGTGCCAGAAA
Source organism: Polioptila caerulea (assembly GCA_013397295.1). Lineage (NCBI taxonomy): Eukaryota > Metazoa > Chordata > Aves > Passeriformes > Certhiidae > Polioptila > Polioptila caerulea. The sequence goes on along the minus strand of VYXF01008165.1, from coordinate 99,919 downwards.
ATCACATTTGTATAGACGGTCAATTAATCAGCTGGGAATCCTGCATATAGGAAACATCTGCATTTATTCCTACTGTACCAGTATTTCATTCAACAGTGCTGGGTTGTTTGATTCCCTAGATGAAATGAGTGCACAGAGTGCCTATTAATGGAAATAAAATAAATGTGCTGTGTGAGATAGAGAAGATTGTGTGGATGGAAACAAGCACTTTTGAGGGAAAGGAAAGCAGCGTTTGTATCTGTGGGTTTTTTGCCTAAGATAGAGTGTGCATAATTTATCTGATGCACTTGCAAGGAGCTCTCTACTCATGAGATACGAATCTCAGGCAGCTAAAAACACAGGCCAAATCTCACCCAAGGGTAAGAGGATCTTTAAGTCTGAGTACCCAGTCAGCCCCATCATTGCCACTGTGCTGAAATGAACATGATGTTCTGTAAAGTGGATTTTGTCACCATTGATTCATTGCACAGTGATGATGGAACAGTCATATATAAAAATCCTTTCTGCTCACTGCCCTAGATTCCAACTTTTAATCTGTGAAAGGTAACTGAGCTGCCAAATTACCTCATGTATTTTATCCAGTGGCAATCACGTACGTATAGGTCACATGTAAGTGGCATAGAAGTAGACATACAGGTAACATAAGGAGTGCTTACCACATGCATTTTCTGGGAAAAGCATGAAAATCAAGCCTTACTTCCATTCTTAGATTCAGCTGTGATCCTCTCTACCAAAAGCTGAAGGGACCCTAGAAGGTAAAACAGGCCTTTTACAAGAGCATGGCACATGTTACATCTTGGCTGTAAATAAAGGGCTTTACTTTCCACAGCTCCTGCATGTGTCTGCAATGCTTCCCACATCTTAAAGGTCTTTTCCAACCTAAACGATTCTGTGTAAATACAGAGTACCTCCGATAATGTTGTGAGGGATGCCATTTATCAACATGGCCATAAATTAATTGGAAAATACTCGCCACTCTTGCAATATTATTTTCTAGGTCCAAAAACTCCAATAAAAAGAAGTCATCAGGAGCATGCTTACAAGACAGGACACTTACCTAATACAACTTCAAGAACTTAGAAATTTTAACAATTTACAAGAGACTGGAATTTAAAAATGAGAAGGCTAATGGATAGCACAGTGTTGCCCCGATTTTTCAAGCTTTTCTGATGCACTTTCTAACTTAATGTTTTCATAGTTCTTAGTTCTTTCTCACACACAGGTGTTATAATTAAAAGCATGTTTATGTTAAAACAAAGTTATTTGCATACTTTCTCTTAGTATAAAAAAAAAAACTGATTAGCAGTTGTCTTGACCAATGAAATGAGAGAAATGTCCAACTTCTCCTCCAATCCCTAATCTGTATAAAAATACTATAAATTTAAAGTCAAAAATTAAATAAATAATTTTTAGCCTTCTCACAAGAAAGTGTATCCATGTGTATCCTTGCATGTCCCACAACAACAGCACAGTACCCAGCTTTTAATAAAAATATCCTTTTTGTCCCTCAAAAGCATATGTATTTCCAGAACTGAAGCACCTCAGCACCTTTTAAGTTCAGAAATGGCCAGAATGAACAACAATCAGCAGCACTCCCATGCTCTTTCAGCCAAAGGACAGTTCAAACATTCTACCCTAAATATCACTTACTCAAGAGCACAATTGTCCCACTGAGTCACTTTTATCAGGTAGACACAGCAAACAAAGACTATCCTATAGTGCAATGAGTCATAAAAATACATTGAGAGCAATTTTGACTGAAATGAAAAAAACAGAAATTCCCAGGCACTAGAAAAATCATTTCCTAGGTAAACCATGAGCATATAGTCTCTATTGTCAAGGAAATCACACTGAAATTACATTTCTTCCTCTTCACCATAAAATTCTGATTGCACTGGAAATAGTGGAAATGCTCTTATCACTTTTGTGAAAGAAGGTTTTTAACACAGTCTTTTTAAAGGAACAGTGCCAGGAATTAGTCAGAAATAGCATTCACAAAGTTACAGCCTTCCTTTGGGGCTCACAGATGGGTGGGAAATGTTTTACCCTCATTTCACCTGCAGCCCCACTGGCTGTGAGTTGGAATTTCCATCTGGAGCAGCTGAGGCATTGATATACATTAGCAAATCACAAAATTCATCCCAACATTAGAAGAGGGGTCTTGTTTCCAGTGAAATGAGNGTTTGTCCGGTATTGCCTCTAGCGAGGTCTGATAACACTCCACCTGGTTCGGTTTGCGGTTACAACACAGAAATAATCTAAAAGCTATATTTTAATGAACAGTTTCAATACAACCTTATACATAACTGATATTACATAAATTACATTGAAATCATATGAGCGAATTTGATATACCTTGTCTATAACAATTAGCAAATCACAAAATTCATCCCAACATTAGAAGAGGGGTCTTGTTTCCAGTGAAATGAGTTACCTTCTAATTTCATACCAGATGGTGGGACAAGGTCAGACCTCTCTTCACTTGTGTAACTGCTCCTGAATTAGTCCATCTTCTCAAACTCTCTGACCAATTTAAAGCATTAACTTTCCACTAGGCAAGAGGAGGGGTAGGATGGGCAAACCAATTTCAGTATGTGTCATGGCAAGTTCCCCCTGAGGGCTTTATCAGCTATTTGTTAATAGCTGAGGAAAAGGTTGATAAAAACTGCTGTGCAGAAAGATTAAATATATTTCCCATGTTGACATTTATACTGATTCTGAGTTCACAAGCACCTCACAAAGTATTAGTTGTAAGGCAGCAAGTATCAAGGCTGTTTTTAAAAGCAATTACATTTAATTTGTCAATCAGAACCTTTCATCAGAAATAAAACAGGTAGAAGCAAATGAAAATTTAAAGACAAATCCCTTGCCTCAAAATTTATTTTTACAAACGTTGCACACAGCTACTACAAGAAAGGTCACTGAAATAAAGAAATCTGGATGAGCAAGCTGCAGGCAGCACCAGTAAACATTTCTGTTTGCCCTGGTAGCTTAACAGTATAAAGAGCAGGTGAATGCAGGGGAAGGTTTTGAATCCTCACTTTTGCTGCTTGGAAGTGAACGGTGCAAGTCAGGCACCAAGGAACAACTACTTGGAAACAACTACATATCAAATAGCTGATTTGTAGAGCAAATGGCCAGAAAGGACCTGCAGAAGTTTCCTAGCTGAGTGCTTCTCAACATTTTTTCACCACTGTCTCATCATATCTTGGATGGCACATTTTCCAAACAATTTAAAATCCCATAATATTAGCAAAATACACAGCCAAATACAAGCGAGAAAAAAAATAAAACCAAAAAACTACAGTATAAAAAATGAAAGCACGAATGATCCCATTTTGATGCACTTGTTGTTTAGTTATACAAGAAAACAATCACAACAAAACAAGTAAGATAAATCTTTCTTTGCCTAAATTTTGGCTTGTTCTTCAACTAGTGAAGAACTAGTAAAGGGTGAGAAATATTGACATAGACTACTGCTGAGTCCTAAATTTTGTGTGTATTGTTCCTCACTCTGCTTGTTTACTCTGTAACCAAAGACTTTCAGGGATGAAATTTATACAAATGTCTTCAGTGACACAAGGATCAATGTAGTGGTCAGTTAAGCTGACTGAGTAATCTGTTGGTCAAAATGTGACCTCTGTGATTCATTCATGGTGCAATTTCTTAAGAAAATGAAAACAAGAATGTTGTCAAAATTAGCTGTGAAGTTCTTGGTCGCAGGAATCTGGGTTTGAACAGAGGCTGGGAAGAGGCATGATCAGAAAAAATTATTCTTTCTGGAATTCATTCTTCCTTCCCTTCTAACACACTCCTGGTGCTTTGATTGAAGCATACAGTTAAAGATAGATTATATCAGGGTGGTTCTGAAATATATATTTGTTCAATTAGTGCAGATGAATATGAATTAATACTTTACCATGCTTCAGCACTAATAGAATCTAAAGATTTTTATTCAAAGTTTCTCTGTATGTAGGTAAGGAACAACATTTACTCTTCATTTTTTAAAAAAAATGAAGATACTTTTCTCTCAGTTTAGCTTACATGATAAGAAAGATAATCAAATTAATTAGGATAATTAAGAGGCAAATTATTATATGTGAAAAACATTTTTTCAAATAATCCTCCAAAATACCTTCCATTGCAACACTTCAAGGCCTAATTAAAAGTTGCTCTGCATTCTATGTAACCTTAGTAAGTGAACCTCAATTAACCAAAAATTAGCAAACTTCCTAAGCAAACAGTTTAAAGTCCTGAGATGCTGATTAATTGTATTGGAAATTCCTTCAAGCATTAAATCACTTGGTTATCTGAAACATTTCTTTGCCATTTTCTACATACAGGTAATCAAGCATATGATACAGTACAGATTTCAGCTTGTTATTTTACCTAGTAACTCCAGAAATGAGCACTAAATTGAAAAGAACATTGTAGCACGGTTATCTAAAGCTATAGATAAAGCAAACAGAATTTCTGTTTTCAAGACCTTGCTGCTCCTAATGATGGTTTTAAATTATTCCTTACTCCTCATGAGGAATGTCTGGCCTAGAGAGTTATCATGTTAGCCTTGACACCATGGGCTAATTAGATGTTGAGCATAACAGCTGAAAAAGGAAGAAGCCTTCTCCCAACATTAATTCTTAAGAGGACAGTTTGAAGAATTTGTATGGCAAACTGTTCCTGTGCAGGGTGCACAGAGGAAGCCCAAGAAACACCAGCACTGCAGACAATTTCCACCCAGTGAGAGAGCTGAGCACTGTGGAAATCAGGACTCTGCCAAAGCCTGGACTGCAATGGCCATGGGTCTCTTTTAGAGAAACACCTATGTCAAATAGCAATCCTCAGGGGTGTTGACTTGGCTGAGAAATGGAATCTTCCCTGTCCCAGGAGAGGCTGGTGTGAAGCCATTTCCCTGCCTGATCTTCTGAAAAGCAACTACAAATTCCTTCTCTTAGCTATTGCTCATAAAAGGTTTCTTTTTCTCTTTTTAATCAGGATTATGTTATTTGTATACAATCACTGGTATAGAAAAAACTTTTAACCAGGACATCTCCATGGATGCTAATTTAGCACAATTATACTTAATGACAGTGAAACTGCTTAACAGGGGTATATTCATTTAGTGATACAGAAATGAAGTATCTCAAGCTCTTAAATCAGGCTGAAATGCCAAACTTACATTACAAACAGCGATTCCAGTCATAATAAGGAAATAAATACCAAAGACTAATTAAATGCTGTGAGCAATCTCCCTTTTGCTGTAGTTTTACTTTGATGGCTACTTTATGTCATGGCAAGTCTTTTCAGAAGCATATTTGTGTCTCTTTATCAGGATAACTGTTTAATTGAGTTGGCTGTCTACCAGCTCAGAGGATTCTACTGAATTAACACTCAGATTTGTTTAGCTTTAGCTAATCAGATCTGCAGGTGTGATGTTCCTGCAGGTCTTTCAGTAAGCTTATGTTGAAGAGTACAGGTTGGTGCAATGAAGAAGATGTGTTGCAGATATTACACATTCCCTAGGGAACCAGACTGTTTTTCTTCCTTTTATATTTTATATAATTATTACAAATCATTATTGGAAGAAATTGATTATTTATTTACAGTAAATAATTATATATCTATGAACTGAGTGCTTAGATTGAGAACAAGAAAATATGAAACTAAGAAAAGAAGTCCACAATAAATAAGGGAAAAGTGGCTAAATCACTATTAAAATTGCTTAGCAGCTAGGATGGTTGTTTTTACCAGTGATACACCACCAATCCAAATTAGTCAAGAAATAAGGGCACAAACTCAATTTCCATTTAGCCCTGCAGGTTAACTGCCACAAAAACCAGAGGAATAGATGTCTATTTGAGAGGGGGGGAAAAAATGTAGGAAGAATAAATTACTTCTAGAAAGGAATTAATGAATATTCAATGATAGCTTTACTTTCAGCAGCCCACATGTAATTTCAAGACCTAAAACCAAACTCGGCTGTTCGTGAGAAGATTTTCAGGGTGTGAAGGAACAGGATGGTCTTAATCTTTTTTGAAACACCTACACCTGCCCCAGGGTACTCAGGACCCTGGATCTTGTACTGGATGGGTGAGGAGAGAGAGTTTTTACTTTTACAGCCAAGGATTAAGTAGACATTTTGCAAGAGAACCCTGATTGTGTCATTGTCCCCCATCTCCACGTCCAGCCTCCCCACGCTCACTACAGCACCAGAAAAAAAGGCATGGATATGAATCCTTTCCTGCCAAGTTTCCTCCCCTGCCTCAGCAATCCTCTGTTCTTGTGAAGATAAATTCGAGATAACAAAAAGAATTGAGAGAAAGGAGTACAACATCTGTTTTGTGTTTCTTGAACTTCAGAATTCTTCCTTCATGATAGATTTTTTGGTTTCCTCTCTTTGCCACTAAATTCTTGGAGTGAGAATATGGAATTTCCTTCATACAGGGGAACATTTGGTATTTTTGGGAGTAAAAAAACAGGCCCAGCTCTTCATCACTCAATGAGGCTTTTAAGGTACCACTGTCTTCATCAGATAACAGCCTGTTATTGTTGGTTACATCATAGGAATGATTTTTTGAAGCATGTCAAGGCTAGAAAGTAACCAGCTTTAGCTACAAAGACATATTTTTGTTTGTTACTGTCTTCAGAGGAGGAATAGGATTATTTTGCGGCATAGGAGTTGTCTGTATGCTCTTTGTACCTTTTGTCTTCCTTCCCTTGTTTTGCCATGGCTTCTTTCGGACCCATGTTGAACCAGACTGCATACCTAAGAAGAAATTTGTTCCTTGGCACATCAGCTCCAGGAGCTGTAAAAACATACGAGCACTGCTGGAAATGTCTCATTTTCTGAAATGCATAGCAAACTGTATGCACTACTTGAGTAAAAAAGATTCCAGCCTACCTGTAGTGGTAGGACATGGGGCAATGGTGTTAAACTGAAAGAGGGACAATTTAGATTGCATATAAGGAAGGAATTTTTAATGATGAGGGTGGTGGGGTGCTGAGAAATGTTTCTGAGGGAAGTTGTGCATGGCTTGTCACTGGAAATGCTCAAGGCCATGTTGGATGGGCTCTGAGCAACCTGGTTGGATGAAAAGTGTCCTTGTCCATGGCAGAGGGGTGGACGAGATGAACTGTAAATGTTTGTTTAAATGTTTGTTTTTAAACAAGACATTCTGTGATTCTTGTCATTCATATTTCAAAATACTTCTAGGATGAAAATGCCCCAAGAAGCAGAAGACCATAACTTTTATAATACAAAATTATGTAAATTTGCCAGTAAAATAGGAAGGCTATGTACAAAAGATCAGCATGGATTCTTAATATAAACTATATAGGATCTCCTGAATGTTTTCTTTACTGAGTTTCTGAACTCTCTGCCAAGCTGTTAATAATGTAAAGGACCTCAAATGATGAACACGGTTCATGTTGTTTGCAGAAAGAAAAGGTGATTTATTATTTACAAGAAGATCTATCAAATAAGATGTCAAATCACAGGTGGTTTTGTCCATACTGAAAGGCTGCTGAGTGCGTATACACCAGTTTCATACTTCAGTATATCCGGATTCAATTTCATTCATAATTGACAACTGCATTTCCCTTTTTATATTTGCAATAAAATACCATGCAAACAAAATTTGTGAGTATACGTGCAGCAAATCTTGTATCAACACTGACTGGCTGCCAGATTTGGAATCAATTCACTGATTAGTTTGAGAGCGATTAATGTGAGTGCTTAATTTAAATCCCTGATTTAAAAACATTTATGGAAAGAGAATTGACAGCCTAAATAGCACTTCAAAGCACTACAACTGTTCCTTCCATGGATTCTGCTTCTGTGAAGTGTGGGGTTAAGTTTTTGCTCAGGTACAACACGCCATAAGGTGATGATGTTCAGATGCCAAATTTTTCAGCCCTTCTTGCAATAAGAAATGATAACTGATAACAGGTTTTCTGAGGAAAAACTGAAAGAAAATCCACTTTTTTTTTCTTCAAACTGAAAGGAATGCTAAGCAGTGACTGAATAGAGTAATAGGGTTAAATGTTTCATTATACCTACACTTGGAATTTCAGCCTGTTTTATGTACTCTACTTCCAGCTAGGACATGACATGTAAAATTGAATTTTGGGTTTAGATAATAAAACAAGTCCATGTAGAGAGTCCAGAAGTTTCCCGGTGTAAATATTAATTCAGCTAGAAGCTTTTCTCAGCGCTGTCATGTCAGCCCTGGTGCTTTCCTTCTCTTCATATTTCTGTCCTATATGGATGGGAAACCCACAGTCCAGGTCCAGCCATGGCTTTCCCAGCTGTCTGCTGTGCCATTCTCCAGGAGCAGTGCAGAAGAGGTCGAATGTAACCAACATACCAATGGCCAAATGTCAGGGCTGACACTGGAAAAGAGGCGTTCTCGACACCAGGCCTGGTTTTGAAAGATATTATGAAAAAAATATCATTACATCAAAAAATGCTCTCTTGGATAGACTATGAAGGAAAGCACCCTAGAAGATCAAGTAAATTCAATTATTTCTTTTATTAGGACACAGCTGCATGCGCCTTCTTGAACAGACTGAATAAATTTTTGACTGAACACATCCTCTTGCATATTTGAACTCATCCAGTTTTGGTTCTTTGCCATGAGATACTCCCTTCTGATCCTTCTAAGGCTCTTCCTTTCCCAAAGTCAAAATCACAGCAGTATTTTAATAGCTAAAATGAATTACTGAACACTCTCATACCTTCATTTATGTACATGTAGAATCATTGTTTAGCTGATGTTTTCATCTGTTTAAATCTGCCTGGACATGGAGGAAGCAGACAGATTTCAATGGAAAATGAGAAATGTGCCCAACTGCATTATTGATTTTTACCCTCTCTAGCTCCTTTTGTAGAGATTCATTGGTTAAACCCAACATGTGTGTAACACTGTCTACTAAGATCCAGCATTACTGTTTTGCCCAGGCAGAATTCCCAGAAATTTGGAAGGTGCACAGTTCAGAACTGATGTTCTTCTTGGCAACTTCATTTTTGTGAACTACTTTTGCAGCCTATAGCAAATTCCCCTCTATTTCTTATGGATATATGCAACATGAATAACAGTACAAGTTTTTTGTACTGCTCTGCCTATACCTGTCTAGGTAAGGAAAGAAAATTGCCTCTTTGTCCTATTCACTACTTCAGGCCGCCAATAAAAATGAAAAATCACAGTAACCACCCACCATGACTAGAAGAGATTTTCATTGTTTTATAGCAGTAAAGCAACACAGAGCTGACCTAAAGTGCTCAATATTGACATGAATTATATTCAAATTAAAAATTGATGGGAGAATCCTTCCAGACCTCATCATTAGTTCTTCCAAAGCAGCTCCCCTTTATTTTGGAGTGAATTGAACCCTATGGACTTGGTATGTAAAATCAGGGAGAATGGATTCTGGCCCTTTATTACCTTCTGCTAATGGAAAAAAATTTATATTCATACTTAACTAGCAGGCACAGACAATAGTGCAATTTTGTTGGACTTATTCACTGTTCTTCAGGAACACAATGGAAAAAAATTCTTTTTTCTTTAAAAAAAACAAACAAAAAAAAAAACAAAACAAAAAAAAACAAAAGCAAGGAAAAAGAGAAAAGAGAGAAATTGCTCTGCAAAAATTTTTTCTTCATCTTTTGGAATAAGGCAATCTATCTTCATTTAACCTGTAAGGGATCTGGCTTGGGTCCTGGAAGAGACTCTGGTTCCTTTTAAAACAGGGAAATGACTTCTGAATACATTGAGCTGCTTTTTAGAATTTATGAAGTAGAACACAAATCTAAGAGCTGGAAACATTTAGTGGTAATGAGGCAATTCTTACATGAGAGTTCATTACAGCATCAGCTCATGTTATTTTCCAGCAGCTGGAAAACAGAATCTTTTGCTGGCTGGAAATGAAAAATCTCCCTTTAAAATTATCTTGTGTATACCCTAATACACAATTAGTATAAGATGGAAGCATAGCAGAATTCATCCTAATGCAATGGGCCTTCTACTGAAGGAAGAATGGATGTTTTACTGAAGGAAGAAGAGATATATTCCTTGTACAGTGCTGTTGTGCCAGCTGACCCGCAGCACGTGGTGGAAAATGGGTCTTGGCTGCACTTTGCTCCTCTGCAAATGTTTTGAGACACTCAACATTGCTCTTGTATGAGGCAGAACCTGTCCCTGTAGTCAAAAAGCACAAAGACAAGGAGCATGCCTGGCTCTGTGATGCAAAGAAGAAGAATTCCCTTACACAGGCACATTTCTTAATAACCTGCCATAACTCTCCAAGGGGTCTTTCCTACTGTATTTTTGCCATCAGATGGCTTCACAGCAGAAGTATGGCCCAAGAGGAGCTTGAAGCTCCTCCCAGTCTCAGAGCTGGGGTGAGTTTGCCAGCACTGAGCCATGTAGATGCAATTCTTACCCACCACTTTGGTCTTACTATTCTTTCACCACTCAGATTTTGACCAGGATGAGTTGCAATAACACTGTTTTCAAAGTGACAGTATTGGCCAGCCAGTGGATGCTACTAGAGGAAAAATTCCAGCTGCTTAGCTCCTCCTTTGCTGTCTTTTTTTTTCTTTCTGGTGATCTGCAGTGTGCATGCTGAAAGATTCTCTAAATGACCCTGGGCTGCAAACACAATCACCCCAAAACAGGAAATATTTTCCCTCTAAGTTGCAGTCTGCTGCTGTTCAAAGTATTTTCAAAAGATGCTAAGCCAACTATTTCACTTCACTTGCTATTCCCAAGTGTCCCTTAGTTTAAAAGATCTTAGATCAGCTGAAAACAACAGGACAACAAAACATCCCACTCACCCTTTTTAAAGGCTGCAGAAGCCCAGACGACAGCTAGAACTTAAGCTCTCAAGAGGAATCCAGTCATCCCAAGTCAGCTGCAGTTCCTCACCAGTTACTGAGCTGGCTCCCACACATTGTGCTGGTGCAGAAGGTGGGGTTGGAGACCAAGGACAAAAACTGCTTCCCCAGCACTCAGCTCCCCAGCCAGCTGAGGCAGCTGGCTGTCATCACTATTTCCCTCCTCCCCAGGCAGGCATTATGCAAGGCTCAAACATGCCTTGGGAGTGAGACCATAGAAAACACAGTTAGGGAATCAGGGTGGGTTGGGGAAAGGACAAAGATGGACTGAAACCTATGAGGATTTTTGAAAGAAGGGCACCTATAAGAAGCTTATTTTCTTGCAGAGGCTTGCAAACCTTACATTAGCAGCTTGACTGAAGCCAACAGATAGGCAGGGTGGGCACAAACAGCAGAGTGAGTCAATGCCAGACTTTATCACCACAATTCTTAGTCTCGGAAAGAAATGAATTATAGAGAACTACACGAGTTAGGTAATAAGCAATATTTTTTTAAAACACATGGATTGCAGTGGCAAAAGTCAAGGAAGCTTGAAAACTCTTGACTGGAGTGTTGAGAAATCACGAAGTGCAATGTTAGACTGCTAAATCAAGATAATTTTTTCCTTCAGAAGAAGATGTAAAAACAGAAACCAAAAATAACAGAAAAACACCACTTAAAAAGCTGGCAGAAAAAGAATCAGGTATCTCAGCTGCAAAGAAGGCAAACTGTGAGCTAGAAACAGACTGCCAAAGGAAGATACCCAAGCAAGTCAGCCAAGTATTTATTTTGATTTATGCCAATACTTGGCCCAAAACCCCTAATACTTTAAAATATACTACTTGAACAGTAAGGTATGAGTAAAATTGCAACTTCAGCTTCAGATTAATTTTATAGCAACTGAAAGTTATTGTCGACCTTTAAAGAACAGCTACTAATGGTTTGAATCTCTGAGACAAGTGAATAAGCTCTGAATGAGACATGAAAGAGAGAGAGAGAGAGAGAGAGAGAGAGAGAGAGAGAGAGGGGGGGGGGAGAGAGAGAGAGAAATAAAATATACTCTAAGAAACCAATACCAGTACCTTTCCTGGTAAGTGTTTTTTGTTACTGAGACAAAGAGGCTGCAGTTCTTGGCCTACAGCTCACACAGGATGTATAGATTTGCAGCAAGTTTCTGGCTGAATTTTTGCCTCTCTCTACAAGAATTCAAACGAGCTGGTAGTAGCAATTTCTGCCCTGAAATCCAATCAATAGTTCTAAGAGACTGTCATGTTGTCATGGCTCAGTGAGACCCAAAAAGAATTTCACTGCTGTTTGCAAACAGATTGATATGGCTGAAAGTCAGGGTATGCTCTTCTGTGCTGGAGAAGATATAATTTAGCACTCTTGGACCCAATTTCACCCTAATTATAGGCAACTTTGCAGTGAAGTCAGTGGGCAGAAATCAGAACTCTTACTGTAGGCTGACAGACAAATAACAATCTGCTACATGGCAGAATGTGATTTACCCTGCAGGCTAAAAAATGAGTTAAAATAGGTCTATAATATCAGGGATTCTTCAGAAATAGAGGGCCAGTGGATTAAGATGCATAAATGACAGTGCATTGATATGAAAAGAGACAAGATCATTTGGTGAACACTCTCCTACCCCTGGATGCATTAGAGATGCATTTCTTGAAGCAGTGAACAGACAACAGCACGAAGGAGTAAAGCCTGAAATGGGGGAAAGGAAGCAGGAGAAGGGAGTTCTCCGAAGATTAATCTGCCATTTTATTTTTAAGACCCCTTTGTTATCACCAGCTTAATTATAACTGGATTTGCCTTGCTTTTTCTTACCCTCTTGCTGTAGCCAGAACTGGCAGCGACACTGCAATCCTTGAAGTAAGTGCTGATAAAAGGAAAATCCACAGGGAAGCCCGGTGTGTGGCTTTCCAGGCGCTTTGCGTGCAAGGAGTGAAGCCGTGGTTAATTACCTGCCTCCAGCCACTCCTTAAAAGCTGAAGAGCTTTTCTTTGAATGGCTACAGTAGCCATGGCAGCTGCTCATTTATGAGTTGCAGCACACATTAGAGCAGGCTGTGTAACAAGACTGTGTGCAAGGTGAAGATGGCAAATTTCTGTTTGAAAAAAAAAAAGAGGCCAATAATCTGTTTACTGAGAGCAGGTAATGGAGGTGCCAATCAAAACCCGAAACTGTCATGCATTTCACCATTAGGGGAGAATGACTAACAACTTAATATTGCACTGAAGTACATAATTATGTTCTGATCTAACTACCCCTGGCATCTGATAACAGATCCTTCACTAAAGACGGGCCTGAGTCCATCATTTTTGTTTCAAATTTTAAAAAATCTTTGACAATATTAGTTGTATTCAGACCAGAATTTAGAGCTAAACAATCTGACTGCAGCAAGACAGAGACTCTAGCAGTGCATTTCCCTGATATTTTACAGTTTCAGTGGGGAAGGGTAAGAGTGGAGAAGAAAGGGCACTGTTCAATATTACAGTATAAACATTACTGCGTCTGTCTCTGCCAAAAGTTGTGGCTGAAAGAATAAGGCACCACTGCTTTTAATGCTGTATGTCCACATGAGGAGATATGAAGAGCAGTGATTCTGTTCTCAGTCCTTTCTCCTGTGGACAAACCCAGTATCACTGTGATTGCTCTCACACCTGGGCCTCGAGGGCAATAAAATTCTCTTATGGGACTGACCATAACTATTTCACTGTCCTCTTGCCTGACATTCCCATAACTAACACCACTGACCAGCCAGATATTCCCAGCCCTGCATCACCTCCCCAGATGTTGCCATTCCAATTCTCCTGTCAGTTGTGTACCAGGCAAGCTTAACACCTGACTTCTCTCAGCAGGCTTTCTCCTAAGTGTTCCCAAAGAGCTCACTCTCACATCATCATCTCCCTTGCAAGGGAGGAATCGCTTTTAATTTCATCCAGATTTCACAGCAACTAGCACCTGCTAGCTGTTTTTTGCTGGGAAATTTAATATTCAACCCTAGTTCTGTGCTATCTTTTGCCTCTACAATTCCAGCAAACGAGGGCATGCATTTGCAACATGATTCTCAGCCTTTTGTCAGCAGATGCTTTGAACAGTCTCCTCTATGTCTTGGTAAAATTATTTCCAACTGAGACAGGAACAAGTGGGGCATGGGAAAACAAAGCCCTGGAAATGATGAGTTATAATTGCTTTGGGAAGGCATCCGCTTTCCTCAAAACCTGCCTATCCAAAACATGTTTCTGAAATGTGCTGGCCACTGTTAGGCCCTCCCAAATTCTCAACAGCACACAAAATAAACAGATGAAATGCACCAACCTCTCAGCTTCCAGCAAAGGCTTGCTTCCTTGGAAACACTTGGCATTTCTGTGGGGTCACAGCTGAGGCAGAGCAGAGAGCAGCTTGTTTAGCACAGGGCTGGTACCTTTATTGAAGAGCTCATTAAATCTCTGCCCAAGAGCACAGTTTGGGATTTGTACCCTGGATTTCAAAGGAAGACTAACTAGTCACTGTACTAAATAAAATTAAATGATCAAATTAAATAAACCAAACAATAACTCACAAAACAAAATAGAATTGAACACATTTAAAATGTAAATAAATAAATGTCATTAAATAATACATAATTTTTATATTAATATATTAATTTTTATATTAATTAAATATATAAGGTGTTTGGCACTGGAGCTTAGGCTAACCTAAAACACAAGACAATAAAAAGCATGAGGTGTTTGGCACTGGAGCTGACTTGTTCCAATAAAAGATGACCATTAGCTGACTTGCAGCTAATACAGAAGAGCCATTTCTGAGTCTCAGGCAGAGGAATCAAATGTAGGAAAGGGGAAATTTACACAGTTTAGTTCCCGAGATTAAAGAGTTATCCAAATTTCATTTGAAGCTCAAAACAGAGCAACATTTTCCTCAGTTACTCTCCATAGTTCTGTTAAAAAAGAAAATTAAAAAGCAAAGCATTCTTTCTGCTCCACTCTCCCTGCAAGGGGATGGTTATAAGAATTATCCACAGCTTGCAGATATGTTTAAGGACTCACCTCAACAGTTTCTCTTTTTAATTCCCAAAGTTAAAAGTAGCTGCACACAGAAGAAAACTGCACCAGTATAACCTAATGGTGGGCATGTGTGCTAGTGCAATTTAACTTGCAGTGCAGCAGAAATACGGAACTTGGTCTGAATGAAACACTAACAGAAGATTGTGTATGAAAGTATCACACATGACTGGATGCTTCTGAGTACATGGTGTGGGAGTGCAAGGGACTGACATCTATAATATAATGTGTTAGTGACTGAAATAAAATTTGTTTAAAATAAATACCATTTTCCCCTTCCATATGGTCTCTTGCTGAGTTTCGTGAAATTAATTTTATTCATGCTGCTTTGGTAGAAGGATCCAGGAGCAAGTGATTCTCATTCCAAAACAATTAGCACATGACTAGGGAACAAATCTGTCAGTATGTCAGTCTGGAGACTAAACTTGAGGCAGTTCTCCTACCTTAGGTACTTTTAAAGAAAGTATTCTATAAACCATTTCTCTCACCCATTTAAGTCCCTGGGATCACTGCCATATTGCACGCAGTGAAGTCTTGCTAAATCAGCAGGACAGACTGTCACAAGATGTGATAGCACAGAATGGTGCTGCAGAATGTTTTAAAATGTATACACATACTAATCAGGGGTGATATGCACAGATCTTGAATCCCTTTGCAAATTAGTAAGTAAAAAAGCACCATTCCTAGAAAGTCAACTGACATATTAATGAACCATTTTGAAAGCAGAAAATTACCCAAAATCCTGGCATAGAGAATCATAAGAAATTAAAACCTTCCAAGCCCTTTTCAGTAAAACATACAAATTTGAGCATTTCAGCTTCGTTCTTATTCCAAGGTACTTTACATCAAAGATTCATTAAATCTCCTTTCTTTTTTCAAAGCGGTTTTGGTTTCACACAACATAAATATTTCCATAAGGCCTGGAATGAGTAAATAGGGATAAATTCTTTGTACTGGGACAAGAGCATTGGAGATCAATAGGACACACTACTGAGCCCAGGCAGTTTTCAGGAAATTTCCAGTCATCATCCATGATTTAAAGGAGACTTCTCATATGACAATGCTCTTTACTTTTCAGTTTCTAAGCTCAGCTCTACAGAAGCAGCAGAGTTCTGACATTTTCAAGAAATGATGAAAGACATTGCATTTGCAAAGATACCCAAGGATGTTTGCTTTAGAAGGGAAACAGATTTTGGAGACAAGGAAAAAGATGACAATGTATTCGGCAGCTTATATAATTTCTATTAACTTCAGTATGATCAACAGCTAAAACTGTCTATTTTTACTTCTTGTATACTTCTGAATAAATGCTGACAAAAGATACCACAGTGAAATGGTAAGTTTTCCTTCCTATTTGTTTTTGATTTGGAGAAGCATCTAAACAGTATATGACCCAGGAAGAAGAGGAGTTGAAAGAGGAGAGCATATAAACAACTCACTCTTCCATTTTATTGCTCTGAAACCATAAACGCACCTCCTCCATTTGTTGTGGCCAGTTTAGCTAAACTTCAAATAAAGAGCACGAAAACGTGTTGTTGTATCTCTCTCAGCACCTGCGCCCACACAGGCTGTACACCTGGCAATGCTGTGAAGGCTGTCACCCTGACACAGGTGGCTGAAAAACTGGCTTGAAGCATGACTCTAGCCCATCACAACCGTGTGCAGAGGCAGTAAATAAGCCTTAGCTCAGAGCAAAGTCCACCTGCGGCAGCTACAAAGAGCCCTGGCTATGAAAAAGCCCTGCCCTGTCTTGGAAACAGAACCTACCGACCATCAAAGGCTGGAGAGCACAGCTAAGCTGCAGGAGCTGACAGATGCAACTGAGAAAACCTTTCCACTTTCAATCCATTTACTTTTCCCAATAGAGAGAGCAACACCTATGTAACTGTTTTGCGGACAAATCCATGGAGATTTTCTGATTACCCTCTCAGTAACTTACAAGACAATCAACTTAGCCAGGCTTTTAGCAGCCACTCAATTGTTTCCTTACACAGCTCTCTCCACCCATGTTGTGCCCTAAATGGAGAGAATGAAGTTTTAGGTGATTAGGAAGGATCATACCAGGGTACCATCAGCATACTCTCTGTTTCAAAGTCAAAAAGGAAGCACAATAGTCACCACTCCACATTCTCTTCCCTACCCACTATGGCAGGAGCTAAACAGTGCTGTTTATAGTGTTCCAGCACAAAGCCGACCTGCCAAGCTTCTAGCAGAGCAGAAAACTGAGTTATGCACCTTCTCTTCCAAATTCCCCTAGCACTGGATGCCTACCCTACCCACCCTCCAGGTAAAGGTCTTGTGAATGAAGTTATGTCCAGATCCTGGGATTCTAAAGGGAAAAAATGGAATTACAGTTATGATCCTAGAAGGAGCTTGCCTAGGCACCAGTCTAACGCCAGAAGGTTCCCTGCTTCTCACTCTACTCACCCTGATCCTAGTCCTAACCTAACCCTAAGCCTGGGCTAAGATTTATTCCCTGGGACAGGCTAACTCTCCAGGTGTCCATCACTGACATGAGAGTCCTCCTGGCAAGAAACCCGCAGTAGGACAACCCAAACCACTTTGAAGACTGCGTGATGAAGTGACCTCACAAATGGCTGGTGGCAATCTTTTATTAAGGAAAGTTTTGAGTATAAAGGCAGTGGTCTGTGAGACCCAAATACCATGTCTTTAGTAATGCATCATAGGCAACAAAGAAAGAACATGGCAAAGGGAAAAGGCAAAGGGAAGAGTGAACATCCTCTGCCCTGGGCTTCTCCTCGCTCTCAAGCACTTCCAGATTAAACTGTGAGAAAAGCAGCGATTTGTTTGCCACAAAAAGTCTTTTCCCTCATATTTCAGATGCACCAAACATTGTCAGGACAGACCTAGAAGTGAAGCCGCCTGAAAAACCTCCAGGCACCCAGTGCTAAGCACCAGGAGAAGGAAGCACGGCAGCTCTTCTGCTGTTTGCTGAGAGAAGGTCCTGACTGATGCTCCAGAGGCTCACCCCACCGGCACCCCCATCTCCTGCAGGCACCTTCCGACCCGCACTGCTCGAGCTGGCTCAGCACCAGGCTCAGGGAGACGCTGCACCCCCACAACTCTTCCTTAACACGGCTAAACAAACAAGAAAACAACTGAAAGCCGGCCTGAACACATCACCGCCCTAGCCTCTTCCCATTGTAGAACAAAGAACAAAAAAAAACCCTTCCGGGGAACGGAGCCAGAGGGGGGAAAAGGAAGTTCATCAGGAGGGCAGGTGGCAGAAGAGCCGCACTGGTGTCACGGCGCAGGCACGGCCGCGGCCCCTCGGGGACAGCC